>JAPYYV010009268.1:0-16437 GCA_030522625.1 Copidosoma aretas | reverse complement strand
TTACAATCTCTTTAATATCAAACCAGTCTCCTCCAACACTGTTTATTTTTTCTGTATTTATTTCTTTACAGAGGTTCTCCACACATTGCCTGAATTTTATAATATCTTCCTCTGACCATGCTAATATTAATTTAATTTCTTGTGTATTGGTTCAATCACCATTTTATTTTTTTTTAATTTTAACACTCAGCCACAAGGTAAATGGTCCGAGTCCACCCTTCTTTTGATCTTCAAAAATCTTATCCAATGTACCAAACACTCATCCACCATGATATAGTCAATCACTGCATTTCCTCTGGCTCCTGTATACGTACACTCTCCCTCTTTATCACCATCCACCCATGTGTTCCAAATCGTGAGACATTTATCTTCAATGGCTTTAATCATTTGCCCTCCTTTGATACTAATGGCCTTATCCCTTCTCTAATCCTCTTACCTCTAAATCTAAAACCAGACTTTTTAACCCAGTAACCCGAGTAAAAACGAGTTTAATAACATATTGGATAAATAAATCATTAATTAGATAGCAACATAACCCTGATCCGAATCTTTTCAATCCAGCAACCCAGGAAAAAGCTAGTAAATGGTATGAAAATGCAATAAAATATATGATTAGTTATGTAACCTAAAGCCCCATCTTTTTCACCTGGGGGACAGCGAGTTTAATCATTTATTGATTTAATAAATCAATATTTACGTAACAACATAACCTAAATCCAAAGCTTTTAAAATTAATAACCCGGGAGGCAGCGAGTGAATAATTCAATAATTAAATACATTAATATAAAAATAACAAGATAACCTGAATCCCAAGCTTTTTGACTAATTAACTCGAGAGACAGTCAGTCAATAATACAATAATTGATTGAATCATAGATTACATAACAGCATAACCTTAATCCTAAGCTCTTACCTCACTAACCCGTGATAGCCAGACAATGATATAAATATTTAATTACTTAATATAAAACTAAGAAAACAACCCAAATCCTAAATTTCTTAACCAAGTAACACGAAGAAAAGCGAGTTTGATAATATAATAACTGAATAAATCAATTATTACATAATAACACAAAGATCCTACTAAGCTTTTCAACCCATCCACACGAGGAACAGCGAGTTAATTATATAACAATTCATTTTATCATCATAAAAATAACAAGATAACCTGAATCTTGAGCTTATTAACCCGGGAACTCGGGCAAGAGCAATTTTAAAAATATATTGATAAAATAAATTATTGATTGAATAACAACATAACCTCAATCCCAAGCTTATCAACCCAGTAACCCAGGGAACAGCTAAATAATAATTATATAATGAAATAATTAATTAAATAAATAACAAAACAATCTAAATCGTAAGCTTTTTAACCCAGTAACCCAGGGAAAAGCAGAATAATAATAAAATAATAAAATAATTGGATAAATAACAAGACAACCTAAATCGTAAGCTTTTTAACCCAGTGACCCGAAAATCAGCGAGAGTATAATACAACAATTAAATCAGTTATTATGAAAATAACAAGACAACCTAAATCCAAAGCTATTTAACCCAGTAACTCGGGGGACAGCAAGTTTAATTATAAATTGATTAAATGAGTTATTGATTAAATAACATTATACCTTTAATTCCAAGCTTCTTAACCCAGGAACTCTGGAACTAGTTAGTCAATGGTAGGAAAATTTGATTAAATATTATAAAAATAAAAAGATAACCCGAATCACAAATTTTTCAACCTAGAGGACAGGGAGTTAAATAATATATTATGTAAAAAAATCATTTATTCCATAACAACATAACCTAAATTCCAAGCTTTTTAACCTAGTGACTCGAGGGGACAGCAAGTATATAGTATGATGATTAAATACATTATTATAAAAATAACAAAATAACCTGAATGTCAAGCTGTTTGATTCATTAACCCGGGAGACAGTCAGTCAATAATATAATTACTGATTAAATCATTGATTACATAATAACATAACCTTGAATACTAAGCTTTTCAACCCAGTAACCCAGGGGCAGCGAGCGTATACTATGATTATGGAATACATTATTTAAAAAAAAATAAGACAACTAAATCCCAAGCTTCTAAACTCTGCAACCCAGAAGACAGCGAGTTAATAATGAAATAATCAAATGATTTGATAATTAAATTACAAGACAACCTAAATCCTAAGCTTTTCGACCCAGTAACCCAGAAATTAGCGAGTATATAATATGACAATTAAGTCAATTATTATAAAAATAACAAGATAACCTGAATCGCAAGCTATTTAACCCAATAACCCGGGGTACAGCAAGTTTAATAATAGAATGATTAAATAAGTTATTGATTAAAGAACATTACACTTTTAATCCCAAGCTTTTTAACCCAGGAACTCGGGTACTAGTTAGTCAATGATAAGAAAATTAAATTTAATATTATAAAAATAACAAGATAACCTGAATACCGAGCTTTTTGACCTATTAACCCGGGAGACAGTCAGTAAATAATATAATTATCGATTACATAATAACGTAACCTAAATCCGTAGCTTTTTGACCCAGTTACCCGAGGAATAGCGAGTAAATGATATGACCATTTAATAAATTTTTATAAGACTAACAAGATAAACTGAATCTGGAGCTTATTAACCGAGTAACTCGGGGAACAGCAATTTTTATAATACATTGATAAAAAATATTAATGGCTGAATAACAATATAATCTTAATCCTCAGCTTATTTAACCCCGCTACGTGGGAGGTAGCGACTCAATGATATGAAAATTCAATAAATTATCATAAAACCAACAAGATAGCCTGAATTCCGAGCATTTTAACATAGAAACTTGGGATACAGCGACTTGATGCCATAATGGGGAGAGTACGATATCTTGGGTGCCCCAAAATTAAGGTATATTCGCGTAGAAAATGCAAAATAAAACCCTTTTTACTCCTGTAAAAAAATCGATATCTCGCTTAGTTTTCGAGATATCGAGGTTGAAAAGTTCGAAAATTCGGATGCATCTTACGGCAAATCCAGCTGCAGGAGAGTATCATTTCTCGGGCGATAAGTTTTTAAAGTGTTTTAGGGGTAATCGTGGTCGCTGATCAGGGAAAAATAGTAAAAAGATTCATACCCGCTTACTTTTCGAGATATCGAAGATCGAAAATGAAAAAAAACGAATACTTCAATTCCATTGATTTGGTGTACTTCCAAACGGAGCTGTCGAATTCGCTCCCATGACTCAAAAAAGTGTTGAGTTGGCTCCCGGGTCATTAGAAACTAGGGTCGAGTTGTCTCCCGGGTCATTAGAAACGAGAGTCGAATTGGCTCCCGCATAGGTCGAATTGGCTCCCATGCTATTACAACTTCCCAGATTAACATTTTTAACAAACATTATTATTTTCCCCGTCACATTTGATCCAGGCTTCGGAATGGCAGTACAAGTTACTTAAATACTGGCGTGTTTAAAACAATAATAATATTATCTTGAAATTAATTGCATACTGGTGTTTCTGAAAGATTTGTAAAATTATTCGCTTCTTAACGAATATTATTATTTAACAAATATTATTTTTCCCGTCACATTTGCTCCAGGCTTCGGACTGGCAGTACAAGTTACTTAAATAGTGTTTTCGAAAGATTTGTAAAATTATTCGCCAAAAATCAATTTTTGATGAGAATTTTTTGGAAACTGCCTTAATATACTGATATCACGTAGAAAAACCATTTTGATACTGTATCATTTCTTGATGTAACAAAGTTTCTTGAATGATGATCTATAAAAGGTCTATAAGTGATCTATAAAAATTAGATAAACAAAACACAAAAAAAAGTGAGAAAAGTACCTTCGTCAACGTAATTATGTAAATGATCGGTATATTTCTCGATTATTGTGTTGCTTGAGTCGAGTCAAATAAAACTTTTGTAACCTCTTGCTGGGCACTTCCAGCGATGAACTTTTTTGCTCAGCACTTTATGGAAACTAAAAGTATACCGATCCAAACATATAAGTGTTTAACCTTTTACACTGATAAAACATTCCATCGTCACGAAATAAATAGAGTACAAGAAAATTCACGGAAGCTACACACAATCTAATAGACACACTTTTATAAAGACAGCGAGAGCACAACTGACACAAAGTTTCAGATACTATGTCTCAGCACAACTGAGCTTATTTCGTATAACACACATACGTACAATTCAATATTCTCATTTCAAAGTTCATCGATCCGAATAAATACAGTACCATCTTTTGATTTGAAGGCTCTTCGACCCGATAGAATTCCGCACAGTACTATGTAAACACACCTAATATAATATAGGATTTTGATTTGAAGATTTAGCGTGTTTTTACAGAGTTAGAAATTTTTATTTGTACGGGCCCTAGTTTCTAATGACCCGGACTTACGGGAGCCAACTCGACACCGGCCCTTCCAAATACAGCCTACCTCCGATTGTGCTGAAAATTTGTATACCTATACTTTTCAGTGTGCTGATTACGAATCTGACAGTCAAAATGACCGCAAATGCCCAGAAATTATTATATTATAGTCATTTTATTCAGTTCCAAGCAGAATTAAAATCTTAAGCGGTTGATAAGTTAGTGAAGTATTCGTACCTCCCAGTGGCACGGGAGCTCTGCTCTCGTGGCATCCGAGTTAGTGCTCAGCTATATAGGAACACTAATTATTTCATGAACTAGTTTGTCAGCAGAGAAATACATAGGCAAAAAATTCGGTACTCAGGCAGTCGCCAAAACTGCCCCACTAGGATACTGAATTGAAGACCTTGGGATTGATGTTATCTTGCTATTTAATCAATTATTCATCTAATCATGATCTAATTAACTTGCTATCTTCCGAGTTAATGGCTTTAAAAGCTTGGGACTTAGGTTATGTTGTCATGTAATCAATAATTTTTTAAATTATTCAACAAATAACTCGCTGCCCCCCGGGTTACTGGGCCAGTATATCGGGGTACAGCGAGTTTATTATTCGAATGACAGAAACAAATTATTGATTAAATAACTAGATAACCTAAATCTCAATCGTTCCAACCAAGTAGTCCGGAGGATTGCGAGTGAATGATATAATAATTAAATAAGTTATTATAACTTGCTGTCCCCTGGGTTACCTGGTTACACAGCTTAGAACTTAGGTGATTGTGATATTCTTATAATTACTTATTTGAGTAATATATCATTGACTCGCTATCCTTCAGGTTACTAGATTGAAAAAATTAAATTTAGGTTATATTGTTATATTATTAATAATATATTTCATAATTATATAATACATTCGCTGTCTCCTAGGTTACCAAGGTAAAACACTTGGTATTTAGGTTATGTTGTTATGTAATAAATGATTGTTTTATTTATTATATCATTAACTTGCTGTCTCCCGTCATACTGGTTTAAGAAGCTTAGGATGTGGTTTATCTTGTTAATCTTATAATAATTTATTCAGTTATCGTATTATTATCTTTCTGTCGCTCGGGTAACTGAGTTTGAAAGCTAAGGATTTGTATTATGCTGTTATTTCTTCAATAAATAATTTAATCACAATATGGTCAAACATGCTACTTCACAAAATACTGGGCTAAAAAGCTTGAGACTTAGGTTATCTTGTTATTTTTATAATAGTTTCTTGATTTATTGTATCATTGACTCGCTATCCTCGATGTTACAAGGTTAAAAAGCAGAAGATTTAGGTTATGTTGTTGTTGATGTATACTTTGTTTTGATCATTTTAATTATAAACGCGCTGTCCCCTGGATTACTGGGTTAAACAGCTTAGAAATTAGGTTATTTTGTTATTTGTATACTGACTTATTTAAGTAATGCATTATTGACTCGCTATCCTCCGGGTTACTAGGTTGAAAAGCTTGGATTTAGGTTATATTGCTATTTAATCAATAATTTGTTTTAATCATTATATTAATAAACTCGCTGTCCCCGGGGATACTGGGTTAAAAGCTTAGAATTTAGATCATTTAATTATTTTCATGCGTATTTTTTTAAATATTTATCACTGCCTCGCTGACCCCGGGATACTGGGTTAAAAAGCTTGAAATTTTGGTTATCTTATTATTTTTATGATAAAATTTTTAATCATTATATCATTGACTTGCTCTCCTCAGGTTGTCTAGGTTAAAAAGCTTCAGATTTAGGTTATGTTGCTATTCAATCAACAAATTTTTTTATCATTGTATATTAAACTCGCTGTTTCCCAGGTTATTAGATTAAAAACCTTAGGATTTAGGTTATGTTGTTATGTAATCAATGATTTTTTTATTCATCATATGAAGAACTTGCTGTCTACCGGGATATTAGGTTAAAAAGCTTCGGATTTCGGTTATGTTGTTATTTAGTTAATAATTTGTTTTGATCATACTAATAATAAACTCGCTGTCCCCTGGGTTACTGGGTTAAAAAGCTTGAGATATAAGTACTGTTGTTATTCAACTGATAATTTAGTTATTTATGATATTATAAAACTTGCTGTCCGCCGGGTACTGGGTTAAAGACCTTCAGATTAAATTTAACTTGCTGTTTGATCAATTAATTATTTAACTATTATCTTATCAAGTTTAACTATTATCTTGCTGTCCCCTGAATTACTAGGTTAAAAAGCTTAGGATATAGGTTATCTTGGTATTCGATCAATAATTTATTCAATATATAATTACACTCGCTGTTTCGCGGGTTACTGGGTCAAAAGCCTGGCATTTAGGTTATGTTGTTATGCAATCAACACTTTAGTTGATCAATGTATCATGAAATTGCTGCCCGGCAGGTTGATGGTTTGAAAAGCTTGGGATTCAGTTTATGTTGTCACGTAATCAATGATTTTTTTTAATAGTTTATGAATAACTTGCTCTCCTCTGGGTTACTGGGTTCAACAGCTTAGAACTTAGGTTATTTTGATATTCTTATAATTACTTATTTTAGTAATATATCATTGACTCGCTATCCTCCAGGTTACTAGGTTGAAAGACTTAGATTTAGGTTATATTGTTATTTTATTAATAATATAATTCATAATCATATAATACACTCGCTGTCTTCTGGGTTACCAAGGTAAAACACTTGGTATTTAGGTTATGTCGTTATGTAATAAATAATTGTCTTATTTATTATATCATTAACTTGCTGTCTTCCGTAATACTGGTTTAAGAAGCTTAGGATATAGGTTATCTTGTTAATATTATAATAATGTATTCAGTTATCGTATTATTATTATCTTGCTGTCCCCCGAGATACTGGGTTAAATAGCTTGGAATTTAGTACATTTAATTTTTTTATGCCAATTTTTTTAAATATTTATCACTGCCTCGCTGTGCCTCGGGATACTGGGCTAAAAATCTCGAGATTTAGGTACTGTTGTTATTCAACTAATGATTTACTGAATGATTGTATTGATAAACTTGCTGTCTCCCGAAGTACAGACATAAAGACCTTAAGATTGAAGTTAACATGCTATTAAATTATTTAAATATTTTACCATTATCTTGTCAACTTGCTGTCCTCTGGATTACTAGGTTAAAAAGCTTGC
This sequence comes from Copidosoma aretas, assembly GCA_030522625.1. Taxonomy (NCBI): domain Eukaryota; kingdom Metazoa; phylum Arthropoda; class Insecta; order Hymenoptera; family Encyrtidae; genus Copidosoma; species Copidosoma aretas. The sequence goes on along the minus strand of JAPYYV010009268.1, from coordinate 8,888 downwards.
GATTAAGGATATCTTGTAACTTTTTTATTAATTTTTTTAATCCTTGTATCATTAACTCGCTGCCCCTAGGTTACTGATGTAAAGATCTTAGGATTCAGGTAAACTTGTTATTCATATAATGATGTATTCAGTTATTATACTCTTGTCTTGCTGTCTCTTGGATAACTGGGTTTATTTGCTTAGGATTTATATTATGCTGTTATTTAATTAATTATTCATCTAATTACCATATTATCAAACTCGCTGCTTTACAAAATACTAGGCTAAATAGCTTGGGACTTAGAATATCTTGCTATTCTTATAATAATTTAGTTATTTGTAATATTATTGACTCGCTATCCATGATGTTTCTAGGTTATAAAGCAGAAGATTTAGTTTATGTTGTTATTTATTCAATACTTTGTTTTGATCATTCTGATGATAAACTCCCAGTCCCCCGGTTTAATGGGTTAAAAAGCTTAAGAAATAGGTTGTGTTTGCATTTAACCAATATTTTTCTTATTACATGATTAAACTCGCTGTTTTCTGGGTTATTGGATTCAAAAGTCTGGGAATAAGGTTATGTTGTTATCCAATCAATAATTTCTTTCGATTATCCTAATAATAAACTTGCTGCCTCTCGGGATACTTGGTAAAAAAGCTCAAAATTTAGGTTATTTCATAATTTTTAAAATGATTTTTTAATTATTATATCACTGAATTGTTGTTCCCTGGTTTACTGAGTTAATAAGCTCGAGATTTATGTACTGTTTTAATTTTACTTATAATTCTCTTAATTATTATATTATGAAACTTGCTGTTCTCCAGGTTACTCAGTTTAGGACCTTAAGATTAAAGTTAACATGGTATTTAATTATTTAATTCATTTACAATTATCTTGTCAACTTGCTGTTCCCTGGATTACTAAGTTAAAAAGCTTGAGATGCAAGTTATCTAGTTATTTTCATTTTAGTGTATCCAATAATCATATTATTAACTCCCTGCCCCCCGGGATAATGGGTTAAAAAGCTTGGGATATAAGTTATGTATTGGTATTCGACCCATAATTTATTAATTGTATGATTTAACTTTCTGTATTCAGTGTTACTGTGTTAAAAAGTCTAGGATTTAGATCATGTTGTTATTCAATCAACACTCTAATTAATCACTGTATATCAAACTTGTTGTCTAGCGCGTTACTGGGTCAAACAGCTTAGAGTTTATGTTATTTTGTTATTTTTATGATAACTTACTTGATTAATACATCATTGACTCGCTATCCTCCGGGCTACTAGGTTAAAAAGCTTCAGTTTCATGTTGTATTGTTATTTAATCAACATTTTGTTTCGATTATTCTAATAATAAACTCGCTGTCCCTCGAAATACTTGGTTAAGAAGCTCTAAATTTAGGTTATTTCATTATTTTTATAATAGTTTTTCTAATTAATATATCACTGAATCACTGTTCCCCGGGTTACTAAGTTAAAAAGTTTGGGATTTATGGACTGTTGTAATTTGACTAATAATTTACTTAATTATTATATAATTAAACTTGCTGTCCCCCAGGGTACTCAGTTTAAGACCTGAAGATTGTAGTTAACATGCTATTTAATTATTTAACTTTTATCTTGTCAACTTGCTGTCCCCTGGATTACTAGGTTAAAAAGCTTGGGATTCAAGTTATCTTGCTATTTTTATTTCAATGTATCTAATTATCATATTATTAACTCCCTGCCCCCCGGGATAATGGGTTAAAAAGCTTGGGATATAAGTTATGTTGGTATTCTACCCATAATTTATTAATTGTATGATTTAACATTCTGTATTCAGTGTTACTGTGTTAAAAAGTCTAGGATTCAGGTTATGCTGTTATTCAATCAACACTTTAATTGATCATTGTACAGTAAACTTGCTGTCTACCGGGTTACTGGGTTAAACAGCTTAGAATTTATGTTATTTTGTTATTTTTATGATAACTTATTTGATTATTATGTCATTGACTCGCTAATCTCCAGGTTATTAGCTTGAAAAGACTAAGATTTAGGTTAAGTTGTTATTAAATCAATAATTTCGTTTGATCATTCTCATAATAAACTCGCTGGCCCTTGGGATACTGGGTCTTCTTATTTTTATGATATAATTTTTAATTATTTTATCACTGACTCGCTGTCCCCTAAGTTACCGAGTTAAAACGTTCGAAATTTTGGTACTGTTGGGATGAAACTAACAATTTACTTAATAATTGTATTAATAAACTTGCTGTCCCTCAGGGTACTGAGTTAAAGACCTTAAGATTGAAGTTAACAAGCTATTTAATTATTCAATTATATAACTATTATCTTGTCAACTTGTTGTCCACTCGATTACTAGGTTAAAAAGCTTGGTATTTAGGTTATCTTGTTACTTTTATGAGAGTGTATCCAATTATCATTTTATAAACTCCTTGTCCCCCGGGTTAATGAGTAAAGAAGCTTGGGATTTAAGTGATATTGTTATTGAATCAAAAATTTATTTGATGATCATATAATACACTCGCTTTTCCCTGTGTTACTGGATTAAAATGCTTAGTATTTAGGTTATGTTGTTATGTAATTATTAATTTTTTTATTTATTATATTATTAACTTGCTGTCTCCCGGAATACTGGGTAAAAATCTTAGGATTTATGTTATCTTGTTGTGCTTATAATAATCTACTCACTTATTGTATTATTATTTTGCTGTCCCTTGGGTAACTGGGTTTAAAAGCTTAAGATTTATATTATGCTGTCATTTATACAATAGTTCATTTAATTATTATATTATCAAACTCGCTGCCTCACGAAATACTGGGCTAAGGAGCTTGGGACTTAGGTTATCTTGTTATTTTTACGATGATTAATTTAATTACTATATCATTGACTTGCTATCCTCCGGGTTAAAAGGTTAAAAAGCATAAGATTAAGGTTATGTTGTTATTTATTCAATAATTTGTATGGATCTTCCTAATAATAAACTCGCTATCTACCGGATTACTAGGTTAGAAAGCTTAGGATAGAAGATATTTTGTTATTCAATCTACACTCTGATTGATCCTTGTACAATAAACTTGCTTTTCCCCGGGTTACTGGGATAAGCAGCTGAGAATGTAGGGTATTTTGTTATTTTTAGAATAACTTATTCAATTAATATATCATTGACTCGCTATTCTCCGGGTTACGAGGTTAAAAAGCTCAGATTTAGGTTATGTTGTTATTCAATCAATATTTTATTTCAATCATTCTATTAATAAACTCGCTGCTCCCGGGAAACTGGGTCCAAGAGCTTGGAATTTAGGTAATCCAATTATTCTTATTATAATTTTTTAAAGTTTTTATTACTGTCTTGCTGTGCATCGGGTTACTTGGTTAAAAAGCTTGAAATTTATGTACTGTTGTTATTTAACTGATAAATTACTTAATCATCATATAATTAAACATGCTGTCCCCCGGGATACTGGGTTAAAGATCTTGAGATTAAAGTTATCTTGCTATTTAATCAATTATTTATTTAAATATTGTCTTGTTAACTCGCTGTCATTCGAATCACTAGGTTAAAAAGGTTAAGATTCAGGTTATCTCGTTATTTATATCATAATTTTTTTTAATATTACATCACTGGCTTGCTGTTTTCCGGGTAACTGGGTTAAGAATCTCGGGATGTAGGTACTGTTGTTATTTCCAGATAATTTATTTAATCATTGTATGATAAACCTGCTGTCCCCCGATTTAATGAATTTAAGTGCTTGAGATTTAGGTTATGTTGGTATTTGATCAATAATTGATTTATTTATTTATTTATTATATGATTAAACTTGCTGCCCCCGGGGTACTGGTCTAAAAAGCTTGGGATTTATGTTATGTTGTTATGTAAGTAATAATTTTTTTATACATCATATTAAAAACTCGCTGTCTACCGGGATATTTGGTTGAAAAGCTTAGAATTTCGGTTATGTTGTTATTTAATTAAAAATTTGTTTTGATCATTCTAATCATGAACTCGCTGTCTCCGGAGATACTGGGTTAATAAGTTTAGGATTTAGGTTATCTTATTATTTTTATAATCATTTATATAATTTTTATATCACTGACTCGCTGTCCCCTGGGTTACTGGGTAAAAAAGCTCGCGATCTAGGTACTCTTGTTATTCAACAAATAATTTACTTAATCATCATAATATTAAACTTTTTCTCTCACAGAATACTAGGTTAAGAAGCTTAGCATTTACGTTATCTTGTTATTCTTATAACAATATATTCAGTTATTGTATTATTATCTTGCTGTCTTTCGGGTAACTTGTTCTAAAAGCTTAGGATTTATATTTATGCTATTATTTATTCAATTATTTATTTAATCATTATATTATCAAACTCGCTGATTTACGAAAAACTGGGCTAAAAAGCTTGGGACTTAGGGTATCTTGTTGCTTTTATAATAATTTATTTATTCATTATATCATTAACTCGCTTTCCTCCTGGTTATTAGGTTAAAAATCATAAGATTTAGGTTATGTTGTTATTTAATTAATAATTTGTTTTGATCATTTTAATAATAAGCTCGCTGTCCCCTGGATTTCTGGGCTAAAAAGCTTTAAATATAGGTTATGTTGTTATTCGATCAACACTCTAATTGATCATTGTATGATACACTTACATTTTCCTTGGTTACTGGGTTAAAAAGGTTAGAATTTAGGTTATTTTTATAATAACTTATTAAATTAATATATCATTGATTCACTATCCTCTAGGCTACTAAGTTAAAAATCTTAGATTTAGGTTGTGTTGTTATTTAATCAATAATTTGTTCCAATCATTCTATTAATAAACTCGCTGTCCCTCGGGAAACTGGGTTAAAAAGCTTGGAATTCAGTTCATCAAATTATTTTCATGATAATTTTTTTAAATATTTATTACTGTCTTGCTGTGCCTCGGGTAACTAGGTTAAAAAGCTCGAGATTCAGGTACTGTTGTTATTTAACTGATAATTTACTTAATCATCATATTATAAAACTTGCTGTCCCCGGGGTACATGTTTTAAGACCTTAAAATTGATTTTATGTTGCTATTTCATTAATTATTTGTTTAATTATCATCTTATTAACTCGCTGTCCTTTGAATTACTAGCTCACAAAGGTTGAGATTCCGGTTAGTTTGTTATTTATGTAATAATTTAATCAACATTTATATAACCGACTAGCTGTTTTCCGGGATACTAGGTTAGAACACTTAGGATTTAAGTTCTGTTTTTCATAATCAATAATTTAATAAATAAGTATCTTAATAACTCGCTGTCTTCTAGGTTACTTGGTTCAAAAGTTCGGAATTTCGGTTATCTTGTTATTTTAATAATAATTTTTTTAATATTATATCACTGACTCGCTGTTCCCCGGGTAACTGGGTTAAAAAGCTCGAGATGTAGGTACTGTTGTAGTTTACAAACAATTAATTAAATCATTATATAATAAACCTGCTGTCACCGGGTGAATGGATTAATGAGCTTGGGATTTAATTAATGTTGGTATTCAATTGATAATTTATTTATTTATTATGTGATTAAACTTGCTGTCCCCCGGGTTACTGGCTTGAAAAACTTGGGATTTAGGTTATGTTGTTATTCAATCAACAAATTCTTTTATCATTGTGTATTAAACTCGCTGTCCTCCAGGTTATTAGATTAAAAACCTTGGGATTTAGGTTATGTTGTTATATGATCAATGATTTTTTTAATCATCATTTCAATAACTTGCTGTCCCCCGGATTACTGAGTTAAACAGTGTAGAATTCAGGTTATCTTGTTATTTTTATAATAACTTATTTAATTATTATATAATCGACTTGCTATCCTCCGGGTTACTAGGTCAAAAAACTTAGAATTTACGTTATGTTATTATTTAATTATGAATTTATTTAATCATTCCAATAATAAACTCGCTGTCCCCCAGGATACTGTGTTAAAAAGCTTGAGATTCAAGTTGTTTTGCTATTTAATCCATAATTCATTTGATAATTATATAATAATCTCGCTGTCCTCCGGGTTTCTGGGTTAAAATGTTTGGGATTTAGGTTATGTTGTTATTTAATCAATAATTTATTTATTCATTATATTATTAAGCTTGCTGCTATCCGAGTTGCTGGGTTAAAAAGCTTGGGATTAAGGTTATCTTGTTATTCTCATAATAATGTATTTAATTATCATATTATCAACTCGCTGTTCTTCGTGCTACTGGGTTTAAAAGCTTGGAATTTAGATTATGTCGTTATTTAATTAATCATTAATTTATTCATTTTAATATTAAACTAGCTTTTTCCTCGATTTCTCGGTTCAAAAGCTTGGGATTTAGGTTATGTAATCGATGATTTATTTAACTATTTCATCAACTCGCTGCACCGGAGTTACTGGGTTAAAAAGCTTGGGATTTAGGCTACTGGATCTTTGCGGTTTAGTCATATAGATGTTTGAATTTCCCGCACTCAATCGGTGGCCACTTTTGAAGGCCCTGATATATACACGGATATATATACGTATGTATGCACACACATACGTGTATTACACTCATTCAAGTGTAATACAAGTCGAATTTGTACGAAATCTTGGCTTGCATATTTAGTTTATCTGGATAATTGTTTATTTAAATCGATTATTTATAATTTTCAATCACATATTCTAAAATTTGATCGTCTTAATAGAAATTGAAAATTCAGTTGAAAATTATTATCTCAAATTGTTCTTCATTCATTGCGAGTATGTGTATCACAGTTGAGACAGAGAGTATGCTCCATCTGTGCTGTATTTGACAGGTGCGTAAACAAGTGATGATATGTGCGCGCAGCATGTAAGTACGAAGTGTTTCTTTGACGGCAAAGACGTGGTGGCACTGGGAACATTGATGACACGGTATATTTCTTGCCTCGGTGTGCGTATACTATGGATGCTTGAGTAGACTTGTGTTCGGTTACTCAAGTACTCTCATGGTTTTGCTTGTATTCCATTTAAGGTCGACCAATCAAATTAGTTATAAAACTGCAGTTTTGAAAACTTGAATTTGAAAGAATTTACTTGTAAGATTCGTTATGTCAATCCTTGTTTTTTCCTGATTACATGCTCAAAAATATACTTAACTTATGCATAATTTTTAAAGGAAAACATAGGCTAACCTGTGGAAATACAATGAGTCGATCAATTTTCAATAGAATATCTCGAAATTTCTCACAGAAACCGATATGTTTTAATGTACCATCTGAAAGCTGAGGTTTTTTCCTGCAATACTTGTGCACTCTTATTACGGGAACCGTTAATTTATTCGTCATATTAGGTTGTTTTCATTGCGCATGCGAGCTGTCATACGAATACGTGTTAAGAAGTGCTATTTAAATTCAATAATATCTCAAAATTTTGCACAGAAAGTGATACAAATAATTATACCGTTGGATTCAGCACATTTAAAGCTATCAAATTGACCTGGCCTAGGTTCAAGAACCGTCACGAGGGAGCCTCCTCAAATTGAAGCCTCTAATAAGATTGGCTGTTGACTGTGACGTAGCTTACACTTGATTGGTTGCTGCCTTCAAAGAGCGCGAATTTCAAATTTAGTATACGATATTGATCTTATGATATACGATCGTGTGATTGGTCGATACTGACCAAGAGTGGATAAATTTGAAATTCAAATCATGTTAATAAAAAAAACTCAATTCAAATTATTACAAATTAATTTCAGAAATCATGAAAATAAATATTTGATCAAACGTTGGGGGTTGGCGTGCGAAGCGCGCAGGGGGCAGAGCGTCCTAGACAATATAAATCTTTTATTTTAGAAATATGTATGAGGAAGCTTTTATTTTGTACTCTAGTGATAAAAAAAAAAATTAAAAGAAAAAAATTAGAGTTATTGGGACTCGATCGTTGTCGAGTTACCGTTTCGCGCGCCTTAGCCAACTCAGCTATCGGTGCGCATCACCAGTATAGTAAGGCCGCGGTTACATGGAGCGGAAATAGGCAGCGGAACGTCACAGCGGAAAAGTAAATCCTCTGACCTCTCTCTCACTCTTGAGGGCTAAACAGTTCCACTGTGACGTTCTGCTGCCTATTTCCACTCCATGTAATCGCAGCCTTACGAATGGAGTATTTATGCTGCTGCTTCCCCCGCCCCTTGGAGGTTTGAATTGAAACTTAGGCTGATAATTGCTTATAACGCTTGTTTGGTGTTTATCAATGCCTTTTAAGAATTTTTGTGGGTCTAAAAGTTTATTTGGAGTTATAATTTTATCAGATATTTTTTTTAAATTAAAATTCAAGTTTACCGCAGCAGCCCCGCAGTAGCCAATTGTGGGGATAGCTAGTAAGTCCCACTTAAGAGAGAGAAAAGGATGTCTCGTCCCGGAGCTGTTGGTGGACTCATCAGTAAGGTAAGCCCAACAGCTCCTGCCTTATACACCGGAAGGGTCTGACAGTGATAGATAAGAACGCGCTTATATATTAACCGAATAGAGATCTCGCCAGCTTGAGGGAAAGGTGACTTGGGAAGCTTAGCCATCTGGCGAGTGAAGCCTAAAGCACAGGACGGTCGTCACCTTAGAGCATACATGCATGGAGGAAGCATGGCATGCCTAGACTGCGAGACGAGAAGATAGAGATAGAGCATAAATCGCAGGATAACCTTTCTCTCTCGCACACTCTGCATTATTGGCTGGTGCAAAACTATACATAGAATCGTGCCAACCAATCATGTAGAGTGTGCGAGAGAGAAAGGTTATCCTGCTATTTATGCTCGGTCTCTATCTTCTGGTCTCGCAGTGTAGGCATGAAATCAGAGTTGGGCACCAAAGTTGGGTACGCATGGCATACGTACGTTTCACGTACGCTTCAGGTATGCATCAGTCAGTTCTGCTGGAGAC
>JAPYYV010009267.1:0-21526 GCA_030522625.1 Copidosoma aretas | reverse complement strand
TGAAAACCTGAAAAATTTCTAAGTCCCTGAGGGGGGGCATGGGGGGTAAGAGGGGGTGAGGGGGGATGAGGGGGGCCAGTTAGAAAAGTAAACATTGTTTTTACGTGAAATCACGGTGAAAACGATCGAATTTGGGAGGCGGAGTCGAGGGGGGGTGAGGGGGGGCGAGGGGGGCCAGGTAACAATTGACGATCGTCAAAAACACGTAAAAATCAACACGATAGGCCCGTGATTTGAGGGGCGGTGAGAGGAAGAGAGGGGGGCTGAGAAAATTAGAGTCCCTACAACTATATATATATATATATATATATAGTAAGATATATACTAGTGGGGCTTTGCCCCCTGCGTGCTCCACGCGCGAACCCCCTTATTTTAATATTTTTATTCTCATGACTGAATAATAAATACATAAGTTTGTTTTTTGATACACATATATATGTGTATACAATTATAGATAACCAAACCGATCTCTTGAAAATTCGCTAAAATTTCGATCAAATATAGTCATAAAATTGAATGATTTCACTGATTTATCAAATAATTGTTACTAATTGAAATCTGATACGGACTCGTTTTTTATTTAAGGTTAATATTGATACATATTTATATGTTTATTATTTTTTCGCAATCATTATTATTCGAGAAATTGTTATAAACCTTTTATTGGTTATTTTTTATCATTCTATAATCAATTATTGATATAAGTTAATAGTAAGTTATTATTTTAAGTTTCTTACTTAATATTTGTAAATGTAAATTTTTTATTCAATTATTTTTCCATTTCTAGTATCGATTTCTATATACTTCACCATATCCTTTTCTTATTTTATAACTATTAAAAATTGATATCCCCTTGAATTATTACTAATTTTATTTTATAGAGTGTAATGCATCATTAAGTAAACATACTACAGCGTTTTAGAATTTCTTTTTTTATCCTCATAATATTATAATTCCTAAAAAATAACATATCATTGAACTTTCAATCTTAACCCTGTAGTTTAGATGGCCCAATTATCAAGAGTCTTAGAAAAATTTTCAGCAATCTAATGTAATATTAAATGTATACTGAATAATTACATCGCAATTTCAGTGAATATTGGTTGTATAAGTGATTTAGTACAAGTGTTAATTTTTCTGCGTTTGAAAATCAATTATTGAATTTATCATAAATAAAATAAAAAAACTATTCTTTAACTCTATTATCGAGCCTTGAAAAAGGCCATTGATCTATTATCTAGCCCCTATTATCGAGCCCCTTAAAGCCCAATATTTACATGGTAAGACCGTCTGTATATCAAGATATGCATGAATTATATGCAAATTATGAGTTTTGTTTATATTAATAAGTACGGACATCGATTTGTCGCAACAAAAACAAATTTTTTAAAATCTTAACAGACTAAAAAATTTAGGTTAGGATAAAGGCTTCTAGTACTGAATGCAGAGCCTTGATAATAGGCACGCTATAAAAACAGTGCACGTATTAACGACTTTATTGCTAATAAACACCAAAGAAAACCAAAATTGAAAAAAAATTGGCTTTTCTTAAGGTTTTCGTTTAGGGATCGGACGTAAACTGATGCAAGCCTACTCGTATAACTCGTATCACGTGTTGAATGTTCATGTAAACAGTGATTGCCAATTTGAGAATTTGATAGGCTATGTTAATAAATGAAGTTATAAGAAGTAATAATACGTGCATATACATTAGCCTATTATTCGTATTTTTGTACTTATAGTTGAGACCCTCGATAATAGGAACAGGCTCGATAACAGGGACATCTACCCTAGTGCCTTATCTACTGACATAAATATCGTATATATTCACATAAATTATCTTCCTCCTGCACATTTCTGCATTATCTTTTAATCTTATATATCTGACTAATAATATTATTGTTTCTTTTATTCCTCTTTACATAGCAATATGTGTTTCTAATAATATTATTGTTTCTTTTATTCCTCTTTACATAGCAATATGTGTTTTTTTTTTTTTTTTTTTTTTTTTTCTGTGCCTTTTTTTTTTCACTTAAAAACTTTCTATGTTTCACGAAAATTTTCTTTTAAGAAGCACATTAATGGGTCCATGTCCTCTGTTAAAACTTCCAACGCTTCCAATTCAAATTCAAACAGATCTGTTTTTATTCTTCATGATTTAAAAATTAAGATTTTTTGTGTTTTATTTTAGTCTATTTTTTGTACCATATTTATCAAAGTCTTTCTGCATATGTTTTGTGTCTTTAAAATGCTCGTAGCCTACAACAAAGTCATTAGATAATTTAAGACAGTAAATTTTGGGTTTGCCTACTGTTGCACTTCATGTATTATTTCACATCTACTTATCGTCTATATTCTCTACAAATAAACTTAAAAGTACGGGTCTCCATGGGCACTCTTACATTACCTATTTTAGTGTTTTGAATAAATTTGTTAGCTCTTAGCTGTAACCACCCGTTTTTTGTACATTTTTAGGTTCTTTTTAACATTTTTTTTATTTTCATACCTATTATTCTTATATTTAATTTTACCCGGAACATTTCTCTATTTATGTTATCAAATTCTGTTTTGAAGTCTAAAACACAGCATATATTTTATCTCCCCCCTTCTCTATTTTATTTTCAATTAAACTGTTGAGTACAAAAATATGGCACCTTGTTCATCTTTTTAATCTGATGCCAGCCTGGCTTTATTATTTTACACTTCTCTACTTATTCTTCTGCATTTCATCGATTATTATTGCCTAAATCTTGAATGCTAAATTTCAAAAAGCCACTCCCCTGTAGATTAAACGTCCTTCTTCTACTGTCTCGTAAATTTGAAGGATTCTTGCTATTTCCCTCGCTTCTATAGTATGTGTGATAGTGTATGAGCTATAAAGTAGTTCTTAAAATCAATTATCTAAAGTATTTGCAGGTTCTTGAAACAGTTTTCTATAATTCTGTCTTCTCCTGCGTCGTTTCTGTTTTTATTTTTACAAAGATATTCTTCTATTCAATGATGGATATATCCTCGTAAAATCCTTCTAGAATTTGCTATTGATTTCAATACTACTTTTTTCGTTTTCCGTATAATATGTATCATCGTTGTCTCTTGAGAAATTTTTTTAATTATTCTTTTACAGCTCATACCTTATAATCATCTCTATGTTTTTTCTGTTTAAATTTTTTAATACCTCTCCACGACTTATCTAACCTTGCTTTCTGCTACTTTGCTTTTTTTTAGCCTCGTTCTATTTTTCTATCTCTTATTCCATTCATGTTCTTTGCGTTAGTCTTTAATTCTATCCTTACTCTCTTTCATTTCTTTAGTATGCTTTGATTTAATCTATAACCATATTTTCTATTTAATTTTTGTTGAATCCTGTTCATCGATTTGCAATAATTTACCATCAAATATATATATTCGCCATCTTGTGCGCTCTGCTTGCCAATTTCCCAATTAGTTATGTTGGAAAAATAAATTATATTATTTATCAACACATGAATATATGAAATTTCTTTTAATAATTAGAAATTATTCTCTTATTTATTAAAAAAGCTTATAATTGCTTTATTCCGGGGCTAGGACTTCAGAGACATACACAGACGTGATCCATGAGTATTTAAAGTGAATGGTAATTTTTTATTTAAAAGATCGAGTAAGTGTATCCAAAAAGAATGGTACTGTATTTGTTCTATATTATTGCACTGGGTAAAGTATGCTAAGTTAAATTTTTTTTTTGTCATCTAAAATCACACTACAACTATAAAAGCTACAACGAACATACTGAAAATAATCGGAACTTTAAATAAATTTCAACACATCTATATAACATTAATTTACGATTATCTATATACTTATATTAGTACAATAATTCCGTCGATTTAATGCTTTGACACTCATTACATTTTTATCGCATTTCAAACAATTGTTCCTATTCTATTTGAAAACCTTTTATAACTTCTAGTGATTTTCTGATATTTTTTTTAGCTAAAGAGATCATCTACTGTTTAGAATATGCATAAATTACAATATTCTGTTATTATGAACATAATTTTTCTACTCGATGTATGGTAAAGATTTGTAAATTAAATTTAAAAAAATTATTCCAGACTTAAAATTTGTTGTATTAAAGTAATTCATTACTTTTTGACAACTATACTTTTTAAATTTTTGTTAATACTTACAGTTAATGTAATTCTAATTTATAAAATACAGAATTAAAGATATAAACACAAGAACATTAAGCTTCAGAAAAATCGCCTTTTAAATAAGGTATGAGTATTGAGACAACAATTTTTTTTTAAATAACTAAAGAATGTTGAAAAAAATGTAAATAGCATGATTAGTATTTGTTCGAAAACGAAGTATCTTATATTATTATTAAAAATCTTAATATAAACATTATGAATAAAATTCATCAGAGGCCCTTTTTTGTCTTTCTACTGAAAGTCAATACCTTTATTTACGACTGACTTATAGTAGCGTTTATGCTGTGCAAAGAAAAAACAAGTACACGTAATGAGTTAAGTCATTATGTATCATGTTTTTTTTTGAGGAATTATTTTTCAGCTCATTTTACAACCTCCTATCATGATTGATAACTTTCCAATATGAAATTCAAACAAACAATTTTTAATATAACCATTGTTTTTCGTGCATATGCCTCTTATAGTATACTCTGTCTTACTCTAATATTACTCATGATTGTTATTCTGTTACTCAAGATTACTATCTTAGATAAACCAGATTATTTTGAAACAAACTGATTATTGACCAATCAGCAACAACATGTTCTGAGTCAGATCACTCATTATAACTAAGAACTTCGTAGGACTAAGAACATATTTCCTTATTTTCTTCTGATCAGCTGTCTATACTTATTGTCATGGCTTATATGTGACTATATATAAAAAAAGGTGTGCTTGTATAAGGATATCAATTAATCATCAGCTTGCTCTGCGTTTTTCCATATTAAATATTTAAGAAATATATAAGGCAATTTATTAACAGGACAAACATAAATATTAAATAATCCACTCGTAACAATTGATTTAATATTGCGAAAAATATGCCAGCTCTGTCATTGGCTCTTACAATAGCTGCTTTGAAGGACATTTTATATTTTTTACATCATGTGATGAACCGTGTAAAATTTCGACTCAATCAACAATATGGGAACGTTTTTTGAGCTGCCCTAATTTCCTTTAATAGCATTTGGGAGATTCTGCGGTCAGTGTCAATTTCTCACATTTGCTTGTTTCGAGCAGTATAAACTATAGTTGTTTGTTAGGTCCGCTGTTGTCACTTCCCAAAAAGGAAGTATAACCATTGTTCTTTTTCTATATATATATATTCGGTGTATAAACACGAATACTAATATGGATAACCTGTATTTGTTACTTTGTCAATTTTATTTCCCTTGTCTTTATAAACATATTACTATTTAAAATTGTGGTAAGGGTTGCTTAAGTGCAGAGTACTTGAAAAGACATCTTAAATTATGCAATAAAAATAAAAAACGTTAATTCATTCCAACATTATAGTTTCGTGTGTTATTTTTATTGCATTCTATACTTGACATTGAATAACTCAAACTAAGACATATAATAATTTATATAGAAGAAAATGAAATAAAAATTGTAAAAAATGTGGTAAGGGTTTTGAAAGATCAGACGGTTTAAGACGGCATATGAAATGCCACAATGTGACACAAATAGAATAAATCGTTGTTCAAAGTATTAAATGGCTTTATTTGTTTATTATTTTTCAACTTTTATGGAGAATGGGAGAAACTAACGATACTGCTAAATTTTTCAATATTTTATAATCAATATCTTGGTAATGAGAGCTTCTTTTTTTCTACCCACATGTTATTTTATTGTACATTTGTTAATATAATGTTAATCTTAAAACATGTAGAAGCGAGAAATCGAAATATAACCAAATTATTATTTCATGTGCATGGACTCATGATTAAGTTTTGTGTGTGTGTATTGTGGAATAGGTTATGAGGTGATGGGGTGATGCTGAGAGCGAGGTGAGGGGGATGTGGAGGGGGAGCTGTGAGGAGCCGGGGGGGAGCATAGGGGGAGCGGGGGGAGCTAACCCCAAAAAAATGGGTTTCAAAAACACGTAAAAATGAACGAATAACTACGTGATTTGAGGGGGCGCCATGGGGAGCTGAGGGGGAGCTGAGGGGGGAGCGGGGGGGAGGATAGAACTCTTTTTTGTTTATAAAACTTTATTATATAGGAAGATATGTATATAAATACAAATATATATATATATATCTTACTATATAAATGTAGTGATAAGGACTACAAATCATCCGCTCCCTCATCGTCCCTCAATTCTTCAGCCCCACCTCAAATCACGGGTAAATTAGTTATATTTTTACGTTTTTTGAGTGATCTTTATTTATTTGTGCCCTCCCTTACTCCCTTAGGCCCCCCTTAAAAATTCAAGTGTTTTCTCCGTGATTTCACGTAAAAATAATTTTTTCGATTTTTTGTTGGCCCCCCTCTGCTCCCCATCAAGAACTTAAAAAATTTTCAAGATTTGTCGACCCCCCCTCAAAACCTCAGAAATTTTGACCTGATGCTTATTTTTATAGACGAAGATAGCCGAAGTCACCCAAAAGACACTATATCGCCAAACTCGGCCGAAAACAGATGAATAGTTCCGACTACAGACGAACCACCTCACGAAAGCCCTCTAATATTGTCGAATATTGCCGAAAACAACCGGATGCAGCTGACGCCGATCCCTTATATCCACTTGGAATTTTTTATTTTTTTCGCTCAACTAATTTCATAAATACGTTGACGCGGACAATAAAACGGACCGTTAGTGACAAGAGTTATGGAATGATAACGGCAGAACCGTATGCTCTAGTTCAATACAAAATAAAAATATGATACAACTCAAGTACCTAATTCCAAGTAACCAATTACTTTTGGACGCTTATAATGTTTATTGATGGATCATTTATTCACTAATTTAAAGTGTAAACAGATTTTTTTATTTGATTCCGGAGTTTGAATACCATAATTGTGCTAAAATCTAGCAAACCATATCTCAACAGTTATAAGCTAAGATCTCCTTATCGCATACAATATCGTTTTAATACAAAATATCATTAGCAATGTAATTCTGTGTAATATACTTACTATAGCGATGTATTATACTTTCAATTATAATGTATATTGACAAGGTTGGCTGTATAGCACAGCTGATCTCTATATTTGTGAAAAAGAAGAAATTTGTCTGAATATTATATTCTACTACTACGTCATAAAAAACTAAGTTGGCTCTTCTGAGGCAGAAAATAAAAAACGTTAACCTCAGTTATAACGCTGATCGAACACACACTAAAAAACCCGTAAAATTCAACTAAACACGGAATCCAAATAAAATAAAGCCCAAGCACCTAAGACCTAACAACCAAATAGAATTGCCCGCTCAAACTGTTTATTAATAAATAATTTATTTAGTGATTCGGAATTCAAGCAGAGTAGTCTATTGTGTTTCGAGATAACGTACATAGTATAATCATACACTATTAAAATAATGGGACAGATCAACCGAAAATTTTTTGTTTACATTGTTTATTAATATCTTGCTATTTCTTTATAGTTATACAGAATCTTCTATTCGATAACAATTAAAAGTAAAATATCTGAAAAAGTTTATAATTCACTATATGTATAAAAAATATATAATATATGTAAATGACTTTATCAATGTCTAATTCATTTAGTCTACTATAAACGTTACTAATTCGATTAATTCGAATTTTTCACCGTTCAAAATTTTTTAACCAAACTGAATTTTTGATTTCTAAACGAAAAATTTTTAAAAATAGATTGAACGCCTGACCTTGTTCATACGATCCGTGTACCGTATCGACTTAAACAAGAGCTACCTCTGTGAGTTACCTACTTATCACTTCCTTCTATATTGCAGTTTGTATCCAACTTTTAAATGAAATATTAACTTCATTTTTTTTTTATATTTGTTTAATTATTTTTAAATATCAATTAATGAACTATCCAACAATTATTTTAATAAGTTTTTTAATACTTTGAAAAAATAAAGTAAAATTTAAAAAAATACAGAACATTCGACAATAACAACCTATTACAGGAAAAGGGCAGAGCAATCGATTCATGCAGATGGTGCAAAAAAAAGAGGCGTTTCCAAACATTATTGTGCTGAAATCTAGCATACTGTATCTGAACAGTGATAAGCTAAAATCTTCCAATCGTTTACCATGTCTTTTTAGTACAAAATATCAGTAGCAATATAATTCTGTCTATTATAGTTACTGTGAAGGTGTATTATACTTTTAATTTTAAGTGTGCTTCTGCTGGAGTAGTTTAGATGGCATAGATAGTTTATTTAATAAGTCAAAACCCGCTGATTGCATCGGACTCCTTATTTACCTTCCTAAATCTGAAAAATCAGGAAATATTTGCCATTATTGTTTTTCAAATTATAAACAACCTATTATGGATCAACCTGAAAACATCTTTTATTTGTAACTGTAATCAATGATTTACACATTAAAACACTTACTGTATCATAGTAAAAATCCTAAGCTTTCCCTCGCATAACATAGATGAAAATGAAAAAATTACAAATAGACCGTAGAATATTGATCAATTAGAAGTATTAGAAATGTAGTTGCAGAAATTCATTTTTTTTGTTCAAACTCAATCTACACACATTGAATATTTTCAAAGCATAATGCAAGTATTTACAAAGAAATCGAATTTTATTAATTAACTGTAGTGATATCACATAGACAACATACAGTTAAAATTTTATTATCTAAAACTTTATTTATTTTTAAAAAAACTAGTGTAGCAATTATACGTTATATACTTGATAGCAGTTAATGTTTGTGTAACAAAAATATATAAGTATTAATGATGATGCTAACACATAGCGAATAATCGGCAGTGATGTATCAAAGGTGGTGCAGTTATAATTTGAATTATGATATTTGTTGATTTAGTGTAGTTTAAAAATATATTTTAATATTTAATCAATTACATAAATTGTTTTGCGTGAAATCATTATAATAGTCATCGAGTTGTACTCCTTAATCTTTAATTGGGTATTATTAAAAGTAAATAAATGTAAAGTAAGTCAAAAATCAAATTATTAACCAACGAAATATTTTTGAAAGAATATTATGCAATGTTAATAAGATAACGAACCAATACAAAATCGTATTTATGAACAAATTATAATATAAGATTGTAATTGTTAAATTTGTTGCATAAAAATTTAAAAAAGTGTACAAATAGAGTAAAAAATTATTTATTTATTTACAAATTACTAGAATTATAAAAGAAGCGAAATATTTCTATATATAAATATAAATTAATGTTTAGAATAGCTGTAACTGATATCAATTTCTTCAAAGTAACAAAAAAATTTAATTGGAAAAAGATGTTGAGAAAATAATAAATTTTCTGGAAATTGTAATGTAATAATATTAACCTTAAATACGAATTAGAGTCATTATCAGTATTAAACCATTGACAATTATTTGATAAATTAGTTAAATCATTTTATGTACTGACTATATTCGTTTGAATTATTAGCGAATTTTTATGAGATCTCTTTGGTTATCCATGTTTTTACGGATATATGTGTATTAAAAAATAAATTTTTGTATCTATTATTCAGATATTAGAACCAAAGGATTGACATATGGGGATTGTCGCGCAGAGCGCGCAGGGGCAAAGCCCCACTAGTTTATTCATATATATATATATATATATATGTATATCTGTCCCTATCTATGTGTTTATAAGTGTGTATGTGTGTCGTGTATGGGTGCGTATAATTTAGAATATGTTTATTTTTATACCTATACATCTTAATCGAAAATATGCCGTGTATCTCGAAGAAGATGCAGGACTGTCAAGAAATTACTATTTTCACGGACTTTTTAGGCTGCAAAAAAATCGAAACGCACAAATATTGATCAAATATGTTTATAAAATTGAGGTGGGAAATTATAAAAAACAGCATGTTTAGATATTTGATTTCGTGCACATATAAATTAAAAATTGTTCTACGACAACATATCTCTGAAAAAGTAAAACAAACGCAACAACTTGAAGTAAAAGTAAGATAATTGAAAAATTACAATTGTTCCTGGTTTTTTAAAGGGGAAAAACATGGCATACAAATAAAAAGAGCTACGGAAAAAAACCGCCTTTTTAAGTGTTATTAACATACTATATTCCGATATTTTTAATTAAAATATAGTCATACTCAAAATACTATTTAGTTTTTGTCATTTAATTATCGTGGACTACTATGCAAAAGTGAGCAGGATATTTTTAGTAGAAAATAATTATAAACATTTAACACAGATATGCATACGTTATGCGAACATAATTTTTTTTAAATTGTTTGACAAGAACATTACCTTTAAAAAATCAAACATTTCTACTATCTGGAAAATATTTTGATTCACATAAATCATGGGATTATTAGTAGCTAAAGAGATATGTACTATGTTTTATAAATTTCTATTCCTATAATATCATATAGCCTCCTGTGCAACGTTATTTTAAGGAGGTTTGACATAAATCATCGACAATAGTTGTGGGCAAAATTTTCGTCTCAATCGATTGTTTGTGTTCTAATAAACAAACGTACGTTTTTTGAGCAATCTCAGCCATATCGTTATTAATATATTTTGACTAACTATTTTGAATCGTATCTACCTTTTATGAATTAAATTTTGAAAATCCCATCAGACAGAAAAAAATACGTAATGTTACTTAATCAAAATTGTTCCATAAAATTTTTCGCTGGCATCATCAGGAAACAACGTGACTCGAGATTTAAAATTCTGCCGCCACTAATAGAAAATGATTTGATTTTTTTTATAAATCGTCTCCTTTTTTTTGATTGAGAAGTGAACCATCTTTGCGTATAACAATGTACATTTTTATTCATTCTTGTGATTTTAGAACCATTAGAATTTACACGTCATATTTTTTACTATACATCCACGGTTATTCTTGCCATTGTTAAACTGAGCATTTATTCTGTTTAACGTAACTTCTTTCACAATTTGGCCATTTTTATAATGTACTAAAGGCATTTTTTGGTTAATTAATAAAAAAATTTCACTCCAATAAATTTTTTAATACGAAAATAGTAATTCATCACTGATGGCAACATCAAAAAAATTACGCTCTGTCAGTCAATTCGTTTACTTTTTAAGCCCCTGTCACCGCTTCACTACTCTGCTGAAAGATTGTATCGATCCTCCTTAAAAAATAAATAATTATTCACAATTACTACTACAGGTGCGCTTACATGATGTCTCATAATCTTTAACTAGAAAGACTCAGGAAGTATTCAAATATTGTATACTTTTTTTACCTGATTGTTATTTTATTACCTACAATACAGTTATTTATAGTTATCTATAAAAAAAAGCATTAATACATATATACTATTATTTAAGAAAAAATATGCAAGAATCAACTTGTTATCACTTTTCATAAGGTAAAATGTCCAATACTGGGACATTTTAAAAATTATTCCCTAAAGTGGGAGAGCTACAGAAATCGAATAATTATTCATTTTCGAAGAGAAATATTCGCTAAAAAAATTTTTTTGTGACGGTTTTACAGTTAGACATCGAAAACAATAAAAAAAATTTCGATATTCTTTTAATAACTAACAAAAAAATTCCCTGTTCTACTGGTTTTTGCTAAGAACCGTTATTGTGGCGTTCTACTTTAGGCAATTGAAAACATCCCATTAACCTAGAGTGAGACACATAGAAAATACTAAATATATCAGTTTGCTCCTGAGAAAATCACGTTTCAGAGTAGCCATCGTTTGAAATTCATAATTATTCACTAAAAGACAATGAATTTACGGCTACTAATGTCATCATATTGCAATCGAGTGAGAAATTAAGGTTCTACTTCGTAAGCGCATATATAACCTCTTTGCCATAAGGATACCATATAATTTATAGTCTGTCCCACTATTGGCATAGCTTTTTAATTTTTGCCTGTAGTGGGGCACATACATGTCCCACTTAAGGGCTTTTGAGCTGACGCAGAAAAAGACTTTTTATACAAATTTCAGTACCATATTTCATTTATTTTTTATTTTTTATTAAAAGATTGACGTTTAAGCTTGAATATGCAACAAAAAATTCATCGATAACACATATTTAGTTCTTTTAGTGAATGAATGAAGAGTCAATTTTTCGTAAGTATCCCAGTATAAGGCATTTTACCTTTCTGCTTTTTTCTTAACTTGTATAGTCAGATGCGTATTACCATCACCTTTCAGTATTTGTTTACCTCTTTGTCGTCGCTGTCTTTCCTGGCCGCAGTGATCTTGGCACCTGCACTGTCTTGTTTTTTCCTGAATATCAATCTTAACTTTGGTTTTTATTACTTAGAGTCTGTGAACTTGTAGTTCTACAAAAGATTACTTTTTCTTTTCTTGCATCGTTACTATTAGTTTCTGCTTTTTACTCAGTTCGGCAACAACACCCCAACACTGCTTTCGCGAGTCTTATCCGCCTGTTTTCCAACCTTAACGTCTGTATTTACTTTCTTCTTCCTAAATTATAAAATTTTTAACTGATTTTTAAAAATCAAACGCATAACTTATTTTCTTGTGCCTTTGTCCTTAACCTTATCACACTTGAGCTTGATCTAGCCAACAAAAACATGCAAAATTTTAGGTGTCAAGCTGAAATTGCATGTTTCTTTATCGACACCTACTCGAATCCGCTAACCAAGTCCAATTTTTATCATAATCAGTAGATGATATTTAATCGTCTTTTTTTCCTGCGATGTACATCTTAAACACTTATTTGCCTTTAATAATTTATTCTAGCTTCTATGTAATGCTAAATTTTTATACTTTAACACCTTTGACAGGGACTTGTTTTGCATCCACGCGTGCTTTTTGGCCTTCAAAAAGTATGTACAGTGTTTAAAACTCAATACTTTTTATTTTTATTTTAGGTGCATTATTCATAGTCAGGCCATAGTCTATTTTTGATTGTAAGTATCCTGATGCCCCCTCTTCAGTTGAAGTTTCACTGTTCCAGCTACCTAGACACAAAACTTTCGGACCTAGCTATTTTTGTCGAAAAAAAGTTTTAATAGCTCTATACACTTCATTGTTTGGTTGTCTGAATGATTCATTTAATAATCTTACATTTTGAACTTTAATATACTTAATTTAACTGATAAAGTATCTTGGCTGTCGAATTATTTAGTAATGCAATCACAAGTTTTTAGCATAACAAAGCCAATATCTGTTTATGTTTCAGAGATGATTCTAAGGCTCAATTGACAGCGGAATGTGTAAATTACAAAAGAAAATCATGGCCAAGCCCATTTCTTGTATATTTCCAGAAGACACACCATGAAGAACGAAGAACAACATTAATACGTGATAGTAGTATGATTTCACCTGTTACTGTATTGTTATTCAATCAAGGGCAAGTAGTCGGAAAAAAGGTAATGACACAGTATTATAAGAGTTATTTGTAACAGGGAATAAAAGGAACGTCATGATGACTTTAACGTTTGGTATTGTAACAAGAGGAAAGGGAAGCATACTACTATAAAATTGAACTTTAGGTCCTATTTGCCAGTACTCGCATAATCATTGGTTAATCTTTATCACTAAATTGCATAGTTTCGTTTTGCCATATGAGTTTTGTTGATTTCGCCAAAATTAAAAAGTCTTTCTTTTTAATCAGAAAAACCTTTAACTACTTAATGTATGAAACATTGTTCCCATTGGTTAAAGTCCAATAAAATTTTTGTAAAACTTAGCCCTTGAACACAGTGCTATTCTGTCAATATTTACTAAATAGTGTCCATCTCAAATTTAAAGTCCAAATTAGGGGTGTGCAAGCGAGAAGGGAAAAATATTGCCCCGGGATTTCTCGTCTCGAATCATGAAAAAAAATCTCGTCTCGACCCGAGATTTCTCGGCTATCTCGATACCACCCCGAGACAACCGAGAAATCTCGGCCGTCTCGAGAATTAACCCCGGGATAGCCGGGAGATCTCGGGTTTCTCGAGGGCTGAGCCTAAGACAGCCAGGAAATCTCGGGTTTCTCAAGGACTTAACCCAAAAGAGTCGAGATTTCTTGGCTTACTAGAGAATAATTTTTATTTACTTTCGCGCTAAGTAAAAGCGAATGAAAACCAATGGAACTTTGCTATTATTAGAAATATACGTATGCATACATGATTGCGCGGTGCATGAGGTTTGTGTGTGCGCGTGCGAATGAAGAGTGCATGAAAATTGATGTCTTAGATTAACAACAATGACGATCGGCTTCTATGCAGAACTGTGACCTGAATGGCCATGCTGGTCTGCTTAACTGACGCAGCGTCAAATCGACATTAACGGACGGCACCTTGTCAACAAGATGCTGCCCGAATGATTGATTCTTAACGTCCATCAAAAAGCGGTTCTTACTAAAATCAGTACATAGTGCAGTTAGTATGACCATTAGCACCTCCTTATTCCCTCAGTATAGCTCCCTGCCATTGCAAACACTGTTTCGCTGAAGATCTGAAGATGCCGTAAACATATAAGATAGAGTAAGCAAAAGTGTTCTTGTTTTAATATAAATATGAGAGATCCTAATATCTAAGTCGGCATACAGTTCAGACGAAAATCTTCGTCTATTTTGATATTATATTTGAGAAAGGAAAGTTTCACCAAAATATCTCGGCTGTCTCGAAATTTACCCAAGATGGCTAAGAAATCTCGGCTTTCTCAATATCTACCCCCAGATAACCGAGAAATCCCGGGTGTCCCGACTTTACTCAAGACGAGACGAGATTCGCGAGACGAGATTAAGATCTCGTCTCGTCTTGACTTACAATTTTTTGATCGAGACGATCTTGTCTTGACTCGACCCACGTCTCGCATTCCCTTGGTCCAAATACTGCACAGAAACATTCTAGGAGCATTGTTGTAAAATCCCGTTGCACCAAAATGTAGATTCTGACACTTGTATATTAAATTTTCTACTCATAACTTGTAAAATACATGGTTATCATATAGATTAGTTTCAATCAACTTAATCAACGTGAAGATTATATTTAATTATTCAATGTTACGAAAAGCGTTCATTAATGTTCTATGTTCTTCTATACAACGTTTTTAAGTTACAAAATGGTCCTGTTATAAGCTAAAAATGTGATTTTCTTACTTTCAAAGATTAAGTAACAGACTTTCGAATTAGGTCATGGAAAATCCCATAAGAAAATATCGTTCTGAATCATCAGAAATAATATCAAATTTTCTTTACATTCTTTAAATCATTTTTAGCCGCTGATATTTCTGAAATTCTTATTTTGTTCGAACAACTTAACCTAGAAATGTAGGAAAATCTTTTATACATACGTACCTTGAGCACCATTGGTTACAGAGATTATCATGATTATTTAAAGTTTTTTGGCATTCTTGATTAGAAAAATGATCGTATTATTTACACATAACGCCATTGTTGGATTTAAGAGGTTAGGTAATTAAGTTTCAAATGAACTAATGAAGAATCTGGTAAAAAGACATTGTTGTGTATCATAAAAAATAATGTTAGATTTAATTAAACTCCCGTACTACAACTTGTTTGATTATTCAATATTTAACATATAGAACGCGGCATCTATACTAGATTTTTCGAATCGAATTATTTTTAAGCGCGTGTGTGTGTGTGCAAATAAACTGCACCCACACATGCATACGCATTGACTTCATACAAAGCAAGTTCAACCCTCTGTTGAAATTCGTACTTGGCGTCTCTATTCGTAAAGAGCACGAAGTGTAGGAAAGCAAAAATTTGGAAGATATGAGAAAAAGGATGGGATTTATTTCGTCCTCGACTGCTAGCTGGGACTGGTCAGTGTAGCGCACTAGCAATCTAGTTATATACGAACACGTCTAACACTTGCACTGATACACGTATACAACCGCGAGGGTGAGATTGATATAGCGTGTGAAAATTGGCATTTGACGGCGTGTGACGATTGAAATAAAATGCCAATCGTCACACGTTATATCAATCGCAGTTATATACACGTATCAGTACAAGTGTTAGACGTGTTTGTATATAGCTAGATTTCTAGCATGCTATACTGACGAGTTCCAACCAGCGGTCGAGGACGAAACAAATTCGATCCTTTTTCTCCTATCTTCCAAATTTTTCCTTTCCTACACTTTGCGCTCTTTAGTAATGGAGGTGCCAAGTATAAATTTTAATAAAGGATGGAACTTGCTTGGTATGAAGTCAATGCGTATGCATGTGTAGGTGCAGTTCATTTGCACACACACACACCCTTAAAAATAATTCTGCTCGAAAAATCGAGTATAGATACCGAGTTCAATATATAATGTGATATTTTTTTAGATTCTTAGAGTTATCTTAAGTCGCTGATATTTCTGTAATTCCTTGTTTTTTTTTAAATAAGTTAACCTAAAAATATGGAAATTTTTTTCGAACACTATCATAATTATTTCAACTTTTGAATAAAATTTTTAATTAAAAAATAGTCGTATTATTAGCACATAGTGTGCTTTGTCAAATGTAGAGTCAAAATTAGGTCATTCAAAATACTCTGAATTTGTGTGATCTCAAGAAATATATCAAGTCGCTGATATTACTAAAGTTTCTGGTTCTTTTCAGTTGCATAACCTACATATACAAAAAAAAACTACTTTATACATAGATCTTTAGCACCATCTATTCTGCGCACTATTATTATTACTTGCGAATTTTGATAAATTACAATTTAAAAAATGATCGTATTATTAGCACAGGATGTGATTTTTCAACTTTTAAGGTTAAGTCACCGATTTTTAAATAAGGCGATTAAAGATCTCGTAAAAAGTAATCGCTGTAAATCACCAATGATAATATCTAATTGTTTTTCAGATTCCTTAAATTTTATGAAGTCGCTAATATTCCGAAAGTTCCTAGTTATGTTAAACAACAGAACCCGAAAATAACGAAAAACCTTGAATGTGCATGGACCTTAAGCACTATGGGTTGCGAATAATTTTATAATAATTTGAAATTTTTTAACACCTTCCAAAATATAGAACTAAGAATTGTAAAGAATTTGGGGCTCTGCATAAAAAAAAAAAAAGAAAATGTGCAACTCGACGAGACAGTGAGTGATTGTTCGGCGATGTTGAAATGCGCAATAATGTATTTAAGAAGCAATAAGTTTGATAAATAGCAGTAAGTGGTTCTAGTAGTACAGTTCTTCCTCGCTAAAACTGTGATATTTGATAATTAAAAAAAGAAAAGTATAAAATAGCGGTTTAAGTGAGCTCCCGCTAGCTAAGATACAAATATTGTAACTTTACACATATAGAATTCAATAAGTACCATAAAGATCTAGAATTTTACACGCGTGCATTTAAAAAAGTATAAACAAAAATTAATGTTATATGTAATCTAATGGTAAATTCTTTTCATTTATAAACGGTAGAAGCCTTGTGTTACATAGTTATGTATAGCTGTAGTTCAAAAGTCGAATTAACCGGTCTTGGTATTGTTAACATGTGGATTAAATCTAGAAGACAGTGCAATCGGTGCAATGGGACAACCATATATTATAATAATTATTAGAGCGAGATAAGATGTTTTTTACTATCTGTCTATTTGCTCTATCAAAAACAGATTCAATAAAAAAAAAACATCGAATGGTGTAACATGGGTTTGGCTTGTCTGTTCTAATAAACCATCATAGACTAATAAAATGAACAAATAACCAGAGTATCAAAGTGTAGGCTTATTCGTTTTTATTGTCTATATTGATTCATTGTAGGAATAAAAATAAGGGCTGTACTTTTCTTTTCCTAAGTTAAAGCACTGTGTTTACCTTTGTCGTAATAGTATGCCTTCAGCTGTTCTAGTCTTTGTGCCGGGAAAATTTCCTTGTGATATTCTTCGACCAGATTAAAAATCGAAAAAAAGCTTTTATTTACCATACTATGCAAAGAAATCAAGCTCATTAATTTGATTTGCGTTGTGTGGAAATCTGATATTTAGGGCAGTTGATACCAAAATGACTTCACTTATGGATACTGTAAAAATGAAATCACTTGTTTAACTCTGCAGCATACACTCACACTATCTATATTTTAGCAAGCTTTTGTGTGAAAAAATAGAATTATTAGGTCTTAAAGTCTTGGATTTAATACGATTAGTCTATACTTAATAAGAGTCGCTGTGTTCTATACATATAAATTGCTATCACCAATATATCCAAAACAAGTTTAGGATAGATAAAATCAATATAAAAATTAGCTTTTAGAGACTTTTCTTCTTTCTCTAATATCGTTTGAATATTTCAAAATATTTTACCAGACTTCATGTTCTAGTAATACTAAGTAAGAATATTGCTCAAAATGATGCAAATAATGGAGACAACTCAAAAACTTTTCGGATTTGATTACTTGGGATTAGGAGCTTGAGATATTAATCGAATGTTAACATTTTCTACACTATA
Source organism: Copidosoma aretas (assembly GCA_030522625.1). NCBI lineage: Eukaryota > Metazoa > Arthropoda > Insecta > Hymenoptera > Encyrtidae > Copidosoma > Copidosoma aretas. Next base: position 2,981 of record JAPYYV010009267.1, on the reverse strand, counting down.
TCAGAATATTTTCTGTTATTGCAGAATACGATTTAAAACTCGGGCTGATAAGGTTACTTGAGATTAAAAGCTTTGATCTATTTATTGATCATCAAGTTAAAAACGAAATGTACCTGAGATCACAGCACGCTGCGCTCTAGGTTATCAGTTATTGCTAACTTAATTGTGTTCCAAGTGCCCGCAAGATCTTGGCCAATTCGCGTTAAGCTGCTAAGTAGGATGCGACATTTCTTAGCATGATCTAGCCACGCTGGTTGCACGATTATACGGAAACCATATTTTCCGATGACTCATGGTGTCGCACTCAACTGATACATCACGCTCAACTGTGCATTTTAACCATCTAAATCGGATATTTATTGGATCTCTTAAAAAAGTAAATGGATATAGGAACAATCAGAAATTCTAAATAAATTTTGTTGTAAACTTTATTTCATAAGAAAAAGTGGTTGACTAAGGACATCCTTAATGCAAACAAATTTTAAAAATGTACTTAGTATTTTTGAAACGTGAACTTCTATAGTTGCTGGAGCTCCGTTGTAGCCGCGTAGCCAGCTATAGTATATGTATACCATGGGTATAAGTATGAATGTATGTCTATGTATACATATTTATATTTTCCTATATTATATAGTTGTAAGGACTTTACTGATAGCTTGGCCTCCCTTGGCCCCCTTGCCCCCCTGGCCACGCCCTAAGAAATACGATTGTTTCTACAATATTTTTCCTTATAATAATTTGAAGTAAATATGCCCCCTGGCCCCTCTTGACGCCCCCCCCCCCCTTGGATCTTCTCAGATCCCTCTTGGACTCCCCTGCACGCTTGTAAAAATTGACCACAATACTTCGATTATTGATGTGTTTAGTAGTTTTTTCAGTAATAAATTTGTCTGACAGTTATTGTTAAACATATATTTAGAATATTATATCGGTTATTATATGATCATGAACATATAGAAACACATGTATAATCACTGTTTTAATTTACAAATATTTTAATATACGTACATATGAATAGTAAAGATAAAAGCAAAATAGTAAAAATTTATTTTTATTTTTAAGGTATTCTTATGTCTTAAGCATAGATACATAACTATTACTATATTAGCTACTTTATTTGTGCACGAGTATAACTTACATTAAATTATTATTGAATATACATATGCTTCAGTAAGTATAAAATTAATAAATATCAACATCTGCAAAAAATAATGTTTGTAGTATAAATAACTCGTGTAGTATGACTAGTTCGTCTGCTCTGTGCGTTTAATTCGTAAATATCAAACACGCTAGCAGTCTTGATTATCCAGAACAAATTAAATTTTCACGTAGATACCCTTGTTAAAGATTAAAATAGACTCTACACTTACCAAGCAGGACGACTGTTACTTCTTATCCTCGGGCTCAATCATAAAATTTAAAAATCAGTAAGCGCAATATTTTTCACAATAAGTAGCATGGTTCTTTTTTTGTTGCGTATCAAAATGCATAAGAATTATTATAGAACCTGTAAAACTTTTTTTTCCATATTATGCGTTATTTGAATTGGTAGTTCGAAACTTTTACATTCACCTTCGATTTTAGTACAAAGACATAAATAGCTTCATTTCAGATATTACACTGAATTTTCTATCCTTCCTTATGTAAGTACTACATCATTTTGTATTTATACATAAAATAATTTATAATTTTCATACAGTTATCGCCATTTTGTTACTCTTATAACACAATACTTTCTCCTAATTCTCTGGCGCCGTTTGAAATTTTTTTGGAGTTAACTGAATGGCCAAGAACCTAAGCAACAAAGCAGTTGTCAATTTAATAATTATACGAGAAGCAATATGCTTTTTATTCACTTTTCTGTAATTAACCCTTAGGGGTGGTAAAAAATGGTGGAGGGGGTGTCAATTAGTAATTTTGACCTAATATTTGGAATCAGTAGGCCATGAAACTATGGAAATAACACTTAATTGTATTATAATGTGAAACTTACGTAAATTTACCCATAAAGCTGAAACTAGCCACTAGGACTCAGCTACTAAAGTATATGGTGCGGTTCGCAAAAATTTGTTTTTCTACATAATAATGCAAAGCAATATTGAAGCATGAAATAAGGTAAGCTTTATCCACATTACGTACACAAGACTACACAGCAGTTTTTAAATGAGATCAATTCACCGTATGGCAATAAATGATGAATTAATCATTAAAAATCAGCTATTTTCGCAAAATTTTTCAAGATACATGTATTTGGAGGGTTTGCAACAATATTTAAGGGTTAAATAGAGTAATTACTCATCTAACAGAACGTGCAAAAAATATTCCAAGAGATTTTAACAGGGTACACATCACTGTTTATTATTAATCAATTTATTAATTAGCAAAAGTCGACAATAATCGCGAGTTTTTCAAGTTATCTATATTTCAACAATTCAAAACTATATTTAAGAGGACGTGGAAGGGAGAGGTTATGTTTGACGAAAGGCACTTGAAAGCCAATTCACCGTTACATACTTTTCTCCTCTCTTACTGAATGGAATCGCATCAAATTTTGGAATTGGTCTCAAAATTAAAAGAGGAAGGGCGCTCAACTCTTATTTTTGCCAAAAACACTTAAAAATAAAATAATTTTTAGTTTATACAATACTATTATGTGGCAAGGCAGCAGTGAGTTTGAATTTTCGTATTGTTTGTAAAAAATTATCAGAGATGGCAAAAAAATTAGTTGAGCGCCCTAGTGTGACATCTTTATAGCATATTTCAAGCATTTCCGTTCAATTTTATTCAGTAAATTTTTTTTAAAGTCGCAACGGATGATGCTAAAATAATCGTTTTTTTCCTCAATCAAGATGTCAGATTTGTAGGTAAGGCTAGGTATAGGTCTGCATGTATATATGTATACATAAAGTAGCAGACAACATGCACGTCACGCTTGTCACGCATCTGTCCGCAGCAGTAGTGCAATGATGCATTGCATTTAT
>JAPYYV010009266.1:0-13207 GCA_030522625.1 Copidosoma aretas | reverse complement strand
TCGGACAGGAAATGGGGGCCAACGCCGTCGGCCTCTCCAGCACCACGAGCTGGGCCCCACGCGTCCGCCCGACGGATGGAACCCGCCGACAGATGTATAGGACTGCGGATTATAGAAAAAACAAAAGAGATACGTAAACACAAATAGTACGGAAAAATAGAAAAGTTTGTACGAAAATACTTACATGGGAACAGTCGTGGCAGGTCACCGCCTCCTCCAATACGGCTCCCTCCAGGATGGCACATATGCTTCCATTAGGGGCCACAAACCCCGTTTCGCGAGTGTTGTCGTGAGACAAGCTCAGGAAATCACGAAGCCGGGAGATAAACTCGGAAGGGACCAGTGACATCGTTAATCAGTAGAAAAAAAAAAAACTTCTTCGAACAAACAAATCTAAAAAAGCACACACTGAGACAGCGAAAAGAGCGAGATGCACAGGGACTAAAGTTAGCACGACAAAATCAGGATAGGTACTGCCGGAAAGAGGCCAAAACATTCAACAATCCTCACATTCCCCTCCTTTCGGGAAAATAAAAAAGAGAAAACTAGCACGGGTGTAATAAAACGGGTAAATTCAGTGGGAAAAAGGTACAAGCAAAGCACCGGTCCGCGACACCATATGCGTCTTCCTGTTATAAATGACTCACTGCGTCGAGCGAAACAACAGAGCGAGCAGGACACAACAACCCTGTGACGATAAGCATAGATGGTTATTTACATGCTAATATGTATAAAAAAAAAAAAACATTTAGGAGAACTTCATAAAAATTATATTCATTGATCATTAATAACTATGTGCATAGGATGTATCCACATAGTGTTAAAAGTCGGTAAATTTGAGTCAATCATTTGAATTTCGAATTTTTCTCCCCCTAAACAGTTTATATACACTCCTTTCCGACACATTTTGAATTCATGTAAAATATAGGTAATAAGAGAGTCGTACAAAGAAAAATCAGCGAATAGGAAAAAATGATAGGAGGTCAGTGAACAGAGCGCAAGAGCGCGTTTGCTATACATAGACTATAAGCAACTCACAAGTACCGTAATGTTTAAGGGAAGAGCCATACTCCCGACTTGACCAGAAAAATCCACCTTTTTTTTCTCTTTTCTTCGTCCATGAAAGGAATTGCTTCAATTACTGTCATTGTCTGTAAGAAATTTTGGATTGTCTGGAAGAAATTATGGGTTTCGGTAAATTAAGCAAAGACCACTTACTGGTCACATCCGCATAAAAAAAAAAAAAAAAAAAAACACTAGCATAGCATAGATTAGGGATAACTAGTAAGATAACGGGTAAGGCAGTAACAAAAGATTATGGGAAAATAGGGAGAGAACTCAAACAAATGTAACGAGAGGGCTAAGAGGTAATAGGAACATGCAAAAAACCGCAAAAGTCGCCCGTTTTTTGTTTTAGGATCGGAGTAATTCTAGTAAAAGAACAACCGAGAGGAGAAGTGGAGTTTATTGAAAGAAACCCTGGAATATTAGTAGAAAATTTTGGTTCGGTACAATCAGTCGCGTTGACATGGAGGATGATATGGTATGTCGACTGGAATCAATTAATCAAGGAATTAAACGCACTTCTAAGTGCAAGCAGGCAAGCAAAGTGGAAATGCAGAGTAACGTTTAGAAAGAAAGACAAATATGAGGTGTCAATAGAGCAGGCCACATATAAAGTACTAGGGGTACGAGAAATAGTGGAAGAGGCCTACAGAGCAGTAGTAGGCTGGTCAATTGGTAGCCGAATGAAAACACCACATGTACTTCAGGGACAGGCGACAGAGGCAGAAAAGAAGAGAATATAGAAATTGGTAGAATCGAGGCTGACCGATAACAGAAGCAGAAAAGAAGAAAATACAGGAATTGGTAGAATCGTAACTGACTAACACAACCGATACAACTAAGTACCTAGCAAAACAATTGAGAGTTACAACATTTGGTGATCATGAACAAGAGCTTTAAAGCATAAAAATGTTTAAAGACAAAGCGGGAAAAATAACAGAGGAAGGGTTAAAAATAGTTACAGAATTAATAGGTAAATATGACAGGGTATCAGAAATGGTGTGGGAGTTTGAAAAATTAGCCGAAGAACTTACAGTGAGATTCGGAACAGCTACGAATATAATACACTTAGCTATTCAGGGCGTATCGCATATACCAGAGGCAGCATTAAGGGCTATGTCCGAAGCAAAAATTTTGTCGGAAGAATTCAGACCGGATCTCAAGTTCCCGGGGGAAGAAAATAAAACAACAGAAGAGGAGATTGGGGAAATCGCAGATATAACTACCTTAGCATTTAATAAAAAGTTGTATACAACGTAGAGATACCATTAGTGACAAAAGAAAATCTGGGTCTCCTTAGAATATCACCGTTGCCAGCGGAACAACTAGGAATAAACTCCACGGACGTAGTAGCATATCTGCAGCCGACATACGAACACATAGCAAGCAGCGTTTGCGCGAAGGGATTTGTGCCGATACCGCAAAAAGTAGTACAGCAATGCAAGAAGCTGCGAAAAATACGCATATGTAAACAAATGTAACCAACACAAGAAGTAGAAGAAGACCATCCTTGTGAAATACGGCTTATGTTGGGCGAAACGGTGAAAAAAATGGACGAATGTCCAATAATACTGACCAAACTAAGGGGCAAATATTGGACACGACTTCATGCAATGAATCAGCATGCATAGTACTGCAGGAGAGGAGATGATACATGTGCAGTGTGAACATACCGAGCATAAGACGCTAAAAGTCACAAACCTAGGAGTTATAAATCTAGCGAGAGACTGCATAGCCCAAGCATCTGAAACAAGATTAACCCCGGGCCAAGAGGAGGGAAAAAGTCAGATATTCAAGTTTAAAAACTCGAACTTGAACTTGAAAGGAATTATAGAAAAAAAAAAAAGGGAGTAGGAGGAGGGAAGTTACTAAAATTAGGAGAAACAATAAATAAAACGGATGGGTTACAGATACTCGATAGTAAGGAGAACCAACTTAATAACAGAATATAAGTAGGAACAAAATTGGCGGATATAATCCAACGTGTACGCAAAACTCTGCAAATGAAAGAGGAATTTTCCGATTAGTAGGAGTACCCGTGGATGGTGACAGAGATAGCGCTTGGCGCGGCAGCAAGGTCATTCGGTATTTTTAAATGGGGGGCCCCCGTAATACTAAATCTAGCTAGAATGTTCGCAGGTAGACAATGCAGAGACAATGAAGCGAGAGGCGGGACTACGGCAACCAATCCCTCAGCGCCACAGCCAACACCCATCGAAATGCAGAAGCGGGCTCAAAGATACCTAATCAACATTCCGGTAGTCTTCACCGATACTTACATAGACTCCCATGGGGGACAGAAGCACCCCCCAAGGGTCGCGAGTCCACATGGAGACGCAAAACGTAATAAAGGGAATCTCGTCGCAAAAGGAGGAAAATAAATAGAGTTAAGAACTATAAATTAATAAGAAAACATATGCAGAATGACAATAAGATTGCAATGGTGATTGTGATTATATTTATAGTATTCAATGGTAATTGTAATTATAATAATAGTAATAATACTAACAATAATAATGATAATAATAATAATATAACAATAATAATAAGTACAATACACGCAAAGTGATAATGATATTGTAATGATGATTGTAACTGTAATAAAAATAGCAATATTAATAACAAGAATAATAATAACAACATTATTGGTCATGGGAATACTGTAAAAAAAAAAAAAAACACAATACCAGAGAAATACGATGGATATTATAGAAGGCAGAGCGCATACATAAACAGAATTGTCATACACGGATCACACGTGAGTACAGGACGAGAGTCAAGGGTGTGAGTAATAATGTGAAGAGAACAGCGGCGGCGGTTCTCTAATAGAATGGAAAAATGAGTGAACTACCACGTGCGAAACAGACTACACAAATAACATAATACGTGCACTACAAATACAATCATAGTTCGGCAGCCACTGGACAAGATATATCGTCGATGAGGGAGAACGACGCCACGACCTCGGACGTGTTGCGCACGGTATGTGGGGCACATTGCACTGACTCACCCGGTTGACAACGCAGCTATTCAAGCAAAGAGCTCAAACAGAAGAGAGTGAGGGTATATGAGGCCCAGCGAGCCACGGTTAGGGGGTCAGTATCTGGCTAATTCGGGGAGAAGACGTCGGGTCTAACGATTGGAGCACACGCGTGACTCAGACTTCACGATAACTGGTTAATGAAGTATAGTAGTAATAACGAGTTAAGATTGATTTCGCGAAGCACCTCATAGCCGCCTAATCCCACGTTTTATTTGTTTAAAACAGCACAGGATGAAAAAAAATTTATTCCTAAAAAAAAAAAAAAATTTTAATTTTTAACAGTAAAATATTTAAAAAAATATTTTACCTGTTGAAAAACTCAAATCGATTATGCAGCACTGCAATGTAAAAAAGAACACAAAAAAATCTTGAAACGTTGTGTGCAAGCTTAACTATATACGTTTCTACTGATGTACAGGTACAGGCTCACGTGCGTGCAACGTTGTAAGAATGACAGCAGAAGGGGCTTCAACAAGTAAATAAACAAAATATTTGACAGGGCCAATATTATAAACACATTAAAGTATGTATAAAAATTTATATATTGTGAGAATCTGACTTTTTCTTATTGTTTTTGAGTGCTGAAAAAGACGTTTTTCCTGTCTTTTTGAAAATTTGCGAAATTGATTCCCAAAAGCGGTCATCTTCAGAGAAATGTATTTAATCACATTTTTTCTTTGTTTTGAATTGGTATATTCGGAAAAAAAGATTAAAGCTGAAATACTCAACTTTTTAAATTAAATTATGATAAATCAATTCCAACAATATATGACCACATTTCCGACCGCCTAGATGAACTTTTAATCAGCGTAGCACATTTTAAATCAGATTGTGCAAAAAAATTGTACGCAAACAATTGTTTTTGGTACATGACTGATACTGACCGCACTATAGAGTAAGCTTAATGGCTAAGGAAAGGAGTAACGGGTTAAAAGTCTTTTCAGACTATACTTACAGCACTGATCCTCTGTCTACCCCCTCTTACTCTATCCATTCTTCTAGTTTTTGGCGTTGCTGGTAAGATGACTGACTGGCGCGTCACTTGACCGTTACAGTTCAGCATCGATCGTGCTTGTAATAGCTTTCTTGTTTGAATTTAGATGTATCCATATACATAAGATACTCCTTATACATTTTGTAGATTAAGAAGTATATTAATATCACTTGCACGTTAAACTCGATAGAATATTATTTTGACCTTTGTCCTGGTCCTCGGCTTTATCAACCCGGGTAATTTTGTATTTATATCGTGTCGATATGACCTCCTTAATCATAATTACTTGACTCTTCACCTACGAAAGTCTGTTAAAGATGGCTGAAGCATATTAAAGAGTAGTTGTTGAGTTTTATGCGAAAATTTACTTTGAATTTTTATTCTATACATTATCAGAACATCTACTGAATGATAAATGGAATGTGATACTTCGTATTTTGTAATATTGATGAACAATTTTCTACTTATATTAAAAAGTTTTGAATTTGGATCACGATTCTGTTTATCTCGCCGCTTAGAGGCAGACACGCAGACAAACCAGAATCATTTGGAGTTTAGAAAAAACGTATGAAAATCATAAATAGGAGATAAAGAAACGAAGTAGCATTGCACGATTCTGGAATAAAATTAAGTATAAACTATTTTCTCAATCAAATTTTTTATTTCCAAACACATGAATAAAATTAAATTTTTAATATGTGATCTTACCATTTGTAATTATGTTCATAAAACGGATTGGTGCATGGCTGTTGAACGTAAGAATCAAATATCATTGTTGGTATTTTCAGCAAGTCAAATTCTGTATCTACGATTTCGTTGTACGTCTATTAAACATATACAATAATTTAGCATTTGTAATTTTTTTGCACTTGTTAAAAAATATACGCTACATAGTGTATCAGTAGACACAAAAGTTACATTAATATGTATGTAGGGAAGAGTATAGGATCTTTGTGAGCCAATAATAAATATAGACAGACTTGATGGTATTATCTATAATTCTGCAACGATTCGTTCGGATCTCCCGAACCTTATCAGGCAGACTGAAATGTACACAGGTACAACAAATTATTAGGCACAATCATAAAAAAGAAATGAACAGAAGAATGATGTCGACGCAACTGTTAATAAATACAATTATTTCCTGATGGTAAATTACTTAAAAGCTGATAGAGACGACGCGAGATAGTACAGTTCGCATAGTCAGTCAATACCCTACTAAACTTATGTGCCTTGTGGCGGAAAATTATACGCTGTATAAAAAGACAGGCAATAATAATCGAACATGTGTATTTACACAATTTTAAACATAATAAAAATAGCAAGAAGGATTTCAAAAGGCTACGGGGCCACACATGGTATAAACAGACCGGCGATAGCAATCATATATGTATATATACAACAACAAATATAATAAAGATAAAAGGAAAGATTTTAAATACTGCAACAACGGTTCAAATTACACGCAAATAAGAAAGTATTGAAACATATTATTTAAATTTTGATATTACCGGATTATACCCTTTACTAAGGTGTTGAATATGCTCCTTTCTATCAATGCATTTGTCTGTCATATTAATATGTAGTATTGTAGAGTAGATACGTTTTTTCCATTCTGTTTCTCTATCTAATATTTTTACCCTCTCGCAATCGAACTGATTGATATTTTCTTTCATTTGTTTGGAAACCACGGACTCAAGATGTTTATTACGTCGATGTTCTTCAATTCTATTTTAAGATTGTCTTTTTGTTTCACCAACGTATCTCGCTGGACAGTTCTTACAGGACAATTCATAGCCAACTCCAGCATTTTCAAGAAGCAAAGTAGAATCCTTACCCAATTTTATTATGCTGCTAAGGCTTGTTTCAATTTTTGGTACAACTTTATAATTATGTAGGCTAAACAAATGATATTGTTTGGAATATACTTTTTGATTAATAAAAGAAAGACTTAATATACTATAATGATTGCAATTTGGGGAATCATTTATGATTTGGTCGGTATCTTTAATAAGTTTTAAATAACGGGCTTTGATAAGGTTATCACAAAATACTCTTGGGTAAGAATTCTTAAGAAGCATGCTCTTTACAATTTTAAGATTATTACTGTAATGTTGGCGATGAGACAAGAGAATGGCTTTATTAACTAAATTGAAAGCAGTATTCTTTTTAAGCGATATTGGGTGGTTGGAGTTGTAATGTAATAGACGACAGAGGCAGAAGGCTTGAAAAACCAATTAGTGTAGATAAAATTATTTCATTATGTTTGTAATTGTATATATGTAATTGTACATATGTGATTGTATACATATACACATGTACGATTACTATTGCCTGTCCGTTTATACCGCGTATAATTTTCCGCCACAAGGCACATAAGTTTAGTAGGGTATGGACTGACCATGCGAACTGTACTATTTCGCGTCGTCTCTATTAGCTTTAAAGTAATTTTCCATCAGGTAATAATTTTATTTATTAACAGTTGTGTCCGCATCATTCTTTTGTTTATTTCTTTTGATGATTGTGCTAAATAATTTGTTGTACCTGTGTACATTTCAGTCTGCCTGATGAGGTTCGGGAGATCCGAACGAAACGTTACAGAAATATAGATAATACCATCAAGTCTGTCTATATTTATTATTGGCTCACAAAGATCCTTTACTCTTCCCTACATACAATTTCGTGAGCGAAAGTTGATAATAATATACGACTCATAAAATTGGACCTGGATTGACAAATGGTCAACCAGCGCATCAGACATAGTAGCATGTTTAGTTACATCCTACATCATCATGGAACAAGAGCTTACCGCAGTGTCAAGCTGTGAATGAGCATCAACAAGTCCTTTACAGCTGCTGCGGCTAGAAAAAGGTTCTTAGTGATATGTAGACGCAACGATGTTATTCCTAAACATATTTCGTACCGTACAAATATCATTACTGAATCTGAGTTTCATAGCCGTTCTATGACTAACCGTTTAAATCATTTATTACGCTCGTTTCCATTTTAAGTTTTAAATTTAGAAATTAAAGATATCAATATACATACTGAATTATCAAGCACACAATTACAAATTTTAAAATCGGATTCATACACATTCATCTCTGATCATCATTTATTGGATTCTTTTTTCGAAAATACCTTTTAAAATACAAAAATACTTTCACTCAAGCTTACTAACATTCACTAATCCAAATTTGAAAAACTTTTTCCTCCAAACAGGAACGAAAATACACATGTAAATTATTCAGAGTTTGTGGAGAATCACACTGATACTACGATACCAGAGAACGTGATGGAAATAATATCATATGGTCCTCAAACTAGCATAAAGAGTAGTAGTTTTAATATGAATACTACTGTGGACTTAATCAAAAATTTAGAATATAGTTTACATTCTGTTAATATGAGTGAAGATATCAAAAATGAAATACGCTCAAAAACAATACATATCATTAAAATTTGCGCTTTTCAACGTCGAAATTCTAATATTTATGAAGAAAGAATTTTATTTCCAAAAATAAAAGAAACCAATACCTTTGTGAAAAATAATCCGCACTTGCATATTACTAATTCCGATAAGAGTAACAAGACTGTAGTTGTTAATAAGCACACATATATTTCGAGAATGAATGAATTGCTTCGCGATAATAGTACCTATAAACAAATAAAATTCAATTTGATTACAAAACTACGTTTAGATGTAAAAACGATCTTGAATAGACTCAACGACAACTGTTATTTATACAAAAAATTTCACAAAAATGACTTAACTCTGACAAATACGATACTTGCTAAATGCTATGGCCTTTCGAAAATTCCTAAAGAAAGCATACCTGTACGTCCAATAATTTCTATTATTAATAGCCCAATTCAATCATTATCCAAGAAAGTTTATCAAGAATTAAAAAACCACATTTCAACACCAAAGTCTCAATTAAATAACAGCATGCATTTTAAACGATAATTTAACAATATACATGTTCCTGATGACTACGCTCTTGTTTCTCTAGATGTAACATCATTGTTTACTTGTGTTTCGAGTTCTCTTGTTTTAAATATTTGGACAGGCGTCTCGAAAGTTTGCAAAATTGTCGCATCCCCTTTCATGAGATAAGAGATTGTGTTCGTCTCCTTTTCAATAAAACATATTTTGCATTCAACGATAAATATTATCTGCAAACGGTTGGAACCCTAATAGGTTCACCTGTCTCTCTTTTGTTTGCTGGTATGGTAATGGACGACGTTGAGCGTGGCTGCTTGAAAACTTTAAAGAATAAAATTGATATTACCTCCTTTTTTACTGTAGGTATGTTGATGATATCATTATGTGCACAAAATCATCCAGTACATATATAGTTTACAAACAGTTAATAACTTCAATAATCACTTGAAATTTACCTCTGAACTTTCTAACAATGATAGCATAAATTTTTTAGATATCTCACTGACTATTAATAATAATTCTACTTACACTAATTGGTTTTCCAAGCCTTCTGCCTCTAGTCGTCTATTACATTACAACTCCAACCACCCAATATCGCTTAAAAAAAATATTCCTTTCAATTTAGTTGATAGAGCCATTCTCTTTTCTCATCGCCAACATTACAGTGATAATCTTAAAATTGTAAAGAGCATGCTTTTTAAAAATTCTTACCCAAGAGTATTTTGTGATAAGCTTATCAAAGCCCGTTACTCAAAACTTACTAATAATACCGACCATATCGTAAATGATTCCCCAAATTGAAATCATCATAGTATATTAAGTCTTCCTTTTATTATTCAAAAAGTATATTCCAAACTACATCATTTGTTTACCCTATATAATTAGAAAGTTGTACCGAGAATTGAAAAAAGCCTTAGCAGCATAATAAAATTGGGTAAGGATTCTACTTTGCTTCTTGAAAATGCTGGAGTTGGCTATGAATTGTCCTGTAAGAACTGTCCAGCGAAATAGGTTGGTGAAACAAAAAAAAAATCTCAAAATAGAATTAAAGAACATCGATGTAATAAACATCTAGTGTCCGTGGTTTCCAAACATATGGTAGAAAATAACCATCAGCTCGACTGGGAGAGGGTAAAAATATGAGATAGAGAGACAGTATGGAAAAAACGTATCTACTCTGAAATGCTACATATTAATATGACAGACAAATGCATTAATAGAAAGCAGGATATTCAACACCACAGTAAAGTGTATAATCCGGTGGTATCAAAATTTAAATAATATGTTTCAATACTTTCTTATTTGCGTGTAATTTGAACCGTTGTTGCAGTATTTAAAATCTTTCCTTTTATCTTCATTATGTTTGTAGTTGTATATATACATATATGATTGTTATCGCCAGTCTGTTTATACCATGTATAGCCCCGTAGCCTTTTAAAATCCTTCTTGTTATTCTTATTATGTTTGTAATTGTATATATACACATGTACGATTATTATCGCCTGTCTGTTTATACCGCGTATAATTTTCCACCACAAGGCACATAAGTTTTGTAGGGTATTGACTGACCATGCAAACTGTAGTATTTCACGTCGTCGCTATTAGCTTTTAAGTAATTTTCCATCAGGTAATAATTTTATTTATTAACAGTTGCGTCTACATCATTCTTCTGTTTGTTTCTTTTTGATGATTGTGCTAAATAATTTGTTGTACCTGTGTACATTTCAGTCTGCCAGATGAGGTTCGGGAAGTCCGAGCGAAACGGTGCAGAAATATATATAATACCATCAAGTCTGTCTATATTTATTATTGGCTCACAAATATCCTATACTCTTTCCTACATACAATTTCGTGAGCGAAAGTTGATAATAATCTACGAATCATTACATTAATATGGTTTAAAGGGTAGTTCTGCATAATTATATATGTATATACAGGGTGATATTTTACGGTGGCATTTCAGGGAAATCGCGTGCAGAGTAAATTTTTCTGAATCAAACCCCGTTGGAAGTAATTTTTTAGGGCTGAAGGCTTTTTAATGGGAAGAGATAGAAAATACGTTCCAACTTACAGGGACTCAAAGGGACTTTCGGAGGACTTACGGGGTACTTGTGTAGGACTATCGGGGTACATTTGGGGGACTTACAGGGGTCTTACGGAGGACTTAGGGGGACTTTTAGATGGACTTTTAGGGGTACTTAGGGGGACTTTTGGGGGACTTACAGGGACTTGTGGAGGACTTTCGGGGGACTTACTGGGACTTAGGGGGACTCACGGGAGACTTTTTAGCATCGACGCACATTTGAGCATCGACGCCATTGTCAGCCACCCCTATTTAGGGAAAGTTTCGAACGTTTTATCAATCTCTTCCTATTAAAAAGCCTTTAGCCATAAAAAATTAATTCTAACGGGGTTCGATTCAGAAAAATTCACTCTACATGCCATTTCCCGGAAATTCTACCGTAACATATCACCCTGTATATATACGTAACATCAAAAAATATTATATTCCATGTGCAGACTAATCTATGGATATATACATTTAATGATTAACTTTCTAAATCATATGATTGTGCATTTAATATTAAGTCATTTGCGTGAGTTTCCCTCGCTCCCTCTGCTCCGGTAGTTACTTCTTTGCCTCTCTCTCTCAGCTCGACCTTAGTTTTTTAACGATTTCTCAATTTTATCTCAGAACTACTTTTAAATATTGCTGATTCTGAGAAATTTTTAATGTTAATGAACGGGATTATGGTTTTTTGTTGCTTATTGATGTTTTCCGCTTTTTCATACTTTCTCTCATGAATTTGCCTTGAAAAGTGGATTTAGAGTATAGCAAAACAAAGTTTTATAACTCTGCTACTTTTTTCTATTTATGTTATGGCACATATTAAAATTAAGTGCTGCAAAAGTTGGTATGAAATATTAGAGATTTTGAAATATTTTCCGTCCAAAAGCTGTATCTTGCAAATAATGTCCAATCAAACACATAGTAATAAGTCACCATGTGATTATCTTCTAATCTGAATTTAACAAAGTATTAGTATCCCAGCCGGTAATCATGATCGCAATGGACTCAGAAATAATTCGTACATATAATTCCTAATTAATTAATTTAACTAAGTTCAGTATTAATTTAAAATGTATTCATATTATTGTAATAGCATTCTTATGAATTTCTGTAAGAGTGTAAAATTAACTCTGTAATAATTCTTAGAGTATTTGCCAATTGTTCCAGATATTTCCCATAATATGAATTGTTGAACAATTTTTTTTTTATTTTTTTTTTGCATAGCTTTAACAAGTATGTTAAATATTATAAAAAAGTATTTCAATATTTCATTTTTGCATAATTTATTTTTTAATATTGCGAGATCGTACGTGTGTACATGTACAGTACGATCGTACGCACACACACAGATATTACCAGTAAGTAGTGTAAGTACTAAGTAATGTAAGTATGTGTGTATATATATGTATATACAGATACATGTATACACCTTACATAGAGTCTAAGCTTTCCTGTACGAGGTGCATCGCAAACTTATAGGGTATTATCTCAATAATAGTAAATCGTGAGTCGTAACTCGTAAACTCTCTCGAGTATCTCTTGTCTTCTTCTACTAATGCTTGTGAGAAAGAAATTAGTAAGCGATGTTAGAAGAAGACAAAAATCCCCCGGCCAACTCCCCCACCCACAAGATGTTAGCTGCAACGTCTATGCTTGGATGCGCGGTCTATATCTGTATAAGTCTATGGTAAGAGTGCTGCACTGACCCACTAAGCATCGTATGTTTCTGAAACGTTTCTGATACGCTTCAACTTAAGTCTCAGGAACGTTTCTGAAACGTCTTAGAAACCTTAAAATGTCCGCTCTAGAGCTGATACGAAACGTCTCTGAAACGTTTCCAAAACGTTTCTGAAACAATCCTAAATTTAGTGCAAATATTAAAATAAATAATTGTTCATAATTGTTTTATCTGTACCTAATGTCATACAACTAATAGTAAAAGATAATAAATAAAAAAAGTAGCCGGATGTGGGGCACAAACCGGGACTGCGAGAACAAAAGGCAAGCATCTTATTCACTTGGTCAGAGTGGTTAAGATACCTGATCTATAATTTACGTCCATATAAGCTGCAAAGGCCATGTACTTTT
>JAPYYV010009265.1:0-18703 GCA_030522625.1 Copidosoma aretas | reverse complement strand
TTTTCTGCCCGTGGGCGCAAAGTGGTTTCAAGGGCCCAAAGTGCGGCCTGAGGGCGAAAAGGCTCTGCTGCACTTTGGGCCCATGGTAAGAAAAAAACTTTCGAAAGAAACTTCCGAGTTGAATGTAGTAAACAGCAGTATGAACCTTCTTAATTACTGGTGAGTCAGGGATGCTGATGAAATGCGAGAATAATACGTGCGAATAAAAAGATACAAAGTAATCACTTTTGAAGCCCATTATCGATCGATCATCATAACAGAAACAATAAGCAAAAAAAGATATAATAGTATCAAATTTATCAGTGATAAAAAGGATGTGACTCGATCTATCTGCAAAAACATCGTTATACATAGCATCTATGTAAAGAAAAGCCATGACTTTTCAAAAATTCACCACCAGCACCTTCCGCAGGTATGAAGAAAGGGGCAAAAAACAAAGAAGCAATAAAGAAGCTGGAACGAGAGACGCGTTTGCATTCCGGGCGCGAGTCCCAGGGCAGGAAGTGTATGTATTCGCATGTATACGGGCGAAGATCGCGCCGTCCTCGTAAAACATTTCGGATTATCCTCCTCGTTGGGGCCCGTTATCCCTCGCCTCGCTCGTGGTGCGCCGTTGTTATTCTTGTTGCTGCGAATTCAGAGTAATGTTCACCAGGGAGGGCAGTTTCTGTTTATGTTGTTCATGTGTGTATACGTGTACGATATGTGGGACAACTTGACGAAGGATCTCTCTCTCTCTCTTTATCTCTTGTTGTTGTTGCTGATCTGAAAATCTGATGTGTTTTACGATGTCACGAGGTATGGATCAAAAATAATAAAAATAATGTAAACATTGCCTTGCAAATTTAGTATGATGGCAGAACCTACTGATATTCAGTAAACAATCATTTCCCCTGACCAGTTAATTAAGTGCTGATCTAGTATCGGACAAGTGGTAGGAATTACATTTTTTTTTCTAAAGATGTAAACAACTGTTGAACTACTCGATTGATCAACCAATGATGTGAATGTTTGTAAATCTTTACTTTTCTTACCCCATTGTTGTCTTCGATTGTCGTATCCCCCCTTTACACGTACGAAGACGCAGAGGTACTGATTTGAATAAATTGTTTTCACACCCCTTTCAGTCAGTCGTACAACCATTACCGCTACCCCCATTAAAATTCAACATTTAATACCTTCTCTCTGCAGCCATCATGGTCCCCTACAAGATACATCATTATGAATAATTTGTCCTCCCGACGCATAACAAGCCGATTTGCAATTAAACGGATGGTGCAACCAAATCAGCGGCAGAAGCAATCACCCGTATCTGGCATGTACGTATATGTCCCATAATAGAGTTTCTTACCCTCTCACGTACGATTTTCCCTCACCCAAGGATGAAATAATTATTCGCTATTCGCGTCTGTTCGGGCATAACTTTCACGCTCAAGCCGCAGCTCAATTAAGAGAAAATAGCAGCCTCAAAGTATAGAGAAAGAAAAGATAGCGGGCGCGCGAGGTATAAACGACAATTATTACAGCCGCACGGCGATTATATTATACGCGCAGAGTGTACGTCCCACCCCTTCCCCGGATCCTTCTCCTCTCATCGGGAATAAGTAAGTCGCAGTTGACGCGCTCGTTAAAACCGTTCGGGTGTTTCTTGAGGGAGAAGAAGAGCGAGGGAGCGTCGTTGCTGGTACTAACGTTTGTGTGAATTTAGACTGTTCTTCAGATACGGAGTTTCAGTGCGCCTATTTTTATAATCTTAATGCGTGCTTGGATATTTCGTATACGCACGAAGATTATCCGGTACTATTTTTGAAATTATGCGGTCACGTGGGAAAAGGAGAAGAAAAAAAAATTCGTACAAATCGATTTAAACTAATCGCAACTTTGTACACGCATGCTATTAAAAAGCGAACGGCCGAACTCCTTCCATCCCGCGCGATATCCACGAATAATTTCCCCTCTGTCCGGCTATTTAAAACTTCCGACGCGCACGGTTTTCTCCGGGAAAGTTTTCCCAACAGCGAGACTTCGCCCAGTAATCGACCGGAAATTCCACGATCCATTAAGTCCTCGGGTTTCCAGACGCACGCGCGCGCCTCGCTCGTTTCCTTCTGCGCTTCATACGGGCAAGGAGCGTTTTTCGCAAGCGCGGGACAAACTGCGCCTCGTTGTGCAGCAGAGGACCGAAACTCGATCACTCCCGTTCGGCCACTTCGGAACAACAAATTTAATATCCAGTCCAGGAGGACGCTGCCGCTGTAATAACGTCAGACGAAGAGAAAAAGAAGAAGAAGTCGTACCTAGACCGAGGACGCCTCCTCCGCGCGCAAATTAGTTTCCAAGTCGAGCGATAAAGTGGCTCGCAGCTCCTCTGCCGGCTATACCTCGTCCCTTCCTCTGCCATCTCCTTTCATCGGCGCATCATCATAATTAGATCGAAGTTTCGGGGGAATAATAATAATAATAATAATACGAGGCTCACACCCACGCATCGGCTGTTAGCTCGAATTTGCGCTTGTCGTTTCGTACGTTTTATCAACACACACCTGTAAGGCGCGAGGCACACGCGACTCGTTAAAAGTTGCCGTACAATAGGAAACCTCGCGGGTAGCACTTTTATACTTACTTTAAACTCTGTACCAGCGGGGGGTACATTATACTGTGAACTTTATTACGACTTTCATTTTTTTGCGGAGAAGACGACGAAGGTCCATGCAAAAGCGATGGTACGGTAGAAGAAGGAGGAAGGAACGTACTTGACTTAGCGCGCCACGGTAATAATAATAATAATAATAATAATAATAATAATAATGATAATTAATTTTTAAGGACTATGGGTGCCTCGCTTCGTAAGCTGCTCTGTTGGCAAGGTAAATAAGTGCTAATACTTTGGTCAATGTAACGTTGAAGTTTGATGCTTGCTAATTCAGAGAATAAATTTTATAAACCGAGTGTCTAAAAATGAATGTCATGAATCTCGTCATGAATAATCATGGATCCCAATGGCCGTGAAAAGGACTGAAAAATAACTCCTTTAAAACATTTCAGCAACAGTAAATACTTGGTCGAAAAAAAGTCTCGTATATATACTTCTTGTATATTTCGAGGCGAGCGCAAATGATGCACGACGACCGCGAGAGTTTTTGCGTGTCGACCGTTCGAATGTGTATAATGTGGTGAGGACACTGTAAGTAATGTGCGCAAGAAAGAGGCGACGAAAATCCGCGCTGGGCGCCGTCCGAGCATCCTCGACCCATTTGGCGCCTCGTGCCGGATGCGAGGAGTAAAGTTAGCGGAGAATTTTTTTTCTCGAAGATGCAAACGGTTCTTGTTTGCGAACTATGAGAGTTTCCAAGTTTGTGAGAGTGTTTGTGAGTGTACAAGGTTTTTTGAGATTCAAAGTTTGGAATTTAATTTTGTAATCACGTCCAATATAATGTTTTGCGATAACGTTGCTGCGGAAAATACAGAACTTTTATTTGCTCACTAACAGAGTTTTTCAGTATAGGAAGAGCAAAAATCTTATGAACAAGCGAATCTTGAGCCCGAGCCGAGATTTTTTCGGAATCATAACTGAAGAGAAAACATTTTAATTGAAAAAAAATACATACAATCAAGTTGAATCGGAGTTTTGTAGTCAATATTTTAAAAACTCACTGTTTATACAAGTAAAATACACGAAGAATTATAAACTGAAAATAGTTTTTTGAACATTCGTATATGAGCTTGAAAAAAAAATTTACATCCAAACCAGAAATAAATAATAAAAATATACTTGATTGTTCTTTGAAATAAAATAAAATAATAGACTAGTGATTTGGTATCGTGAACAGGAAGCAATTCAATTCAACGATGCAACTATTTCAGTTGATACGAAGCTCTGAAATACTTTGTCCTACCCAATATTCTGGGAAAGCCAAAATTAATATCGATACGTACATTCCGTTTCAACATCATAAAGTTCTCTCCACGTATTTAGCAAACACATCGCGACTGTTTGTACACTTCCACATCTGATTTTCTTCCAATCACGAAATTGGGACGAACAAGAAGAAAGAGGTGAAAAAAGCATAGAAAAACAGGAATTTCTTACATGCCTCTGCAGCATTTAATAAAAAACTTTTTTCACCGGGGTCTCGTTGTGCACCCGGAAGGCGCTCGAATAACTCGGCAAAATGAGTTGTTTGCCTGCCAAGATTACAGTGCTCGCTTGCTTGGGCGCGTTATTAATTTGGCCTCGATGTGCCTTGGCATTTCGGGAGAGAGATCCTCCTCTGCGTTATTATTATTACTAGTATGATTCGAAGTAACGGTATTCGGTAATTAAATAATAATTGCTCATTCATATGCAAAACAAAAAAATGATTATCATGTACATTGCGTAAGTCACGTTTTATTGTATCGATTTCAGAATACAATATTTTCACGACGCACCATAATTCACAGTAACCAAAGATAAAAAAAAAAGACACCCTGTTATCAGTGTCAAGCCAAACACACAAATCAATAAATCATCTCTGCATTGAAAAAAAGCGTAATATCTCCGTCACGAAATCTCTCCGCGATAAAAATAAATAAGGAATGCTCATTGAAGCCTTTGAGCGTGTAGTGGTGTCGCGAAACGATCTCTTTATCAGAGCGCTCGATCGTGCCGCCGTCCGCGCGCCGGATTGGAAAGAAAGTTCGGAGTCCTTATAGAAAGTTCATGCCGTTCGGTTTGGTTTTGCGCGTGACTGCAAATATATATATATATATATACTCATACTTACTTGCACGTGTGTATTATCTTTTCGCCCGAAAGAGAGAATGAGAAATAGGGGAAAAAATGGTGGGCATCGAGAGGTGTTCTTTTGTATGCACATCCATGTAACGAGAGGCACGAGCGAGAGTCGCGGGAATGTAATAAGGGCAATTTCGCGAGAAAGCGCGAGCTCGTTGTGAGCTTTTTTTTCTATTATTTATCCAGAGACGAAAGTACGGTAATTAAGTTGAGTGCTTTAATATACGTAACTTCGTACAGAGATGAGGGAGACGCGTAATCAAGCGGAAGTTATTTTTGTTTACTGTTCTGTGAGAGACAGAAATAATTTTCGATGGAGTAGAGTTTTTTTTTTCTCGATTGTCTGTAGTGTTAAAAATGAATAAATGGTTTTAAAATAGAATCCAGGGTGGGTAATGATAAAGAATTATTTTATTCTTCAGAATTGTTCATTCTTAGCGTGAAAACAAAAAATAAACAAGAAAACGATTAACTAGCCATCCTTCACCTAAACCTGGTTCTTTTATCGTAAACGGTTGTTGAGCAAAAAAAAAAAAAAACAAATAAACGTACCACTCCGTCATCTCATAAATCACGAAGGGCTAAATATTAAAAAATACTACGACCCTGTTGAAATTCGATTTTGTACGACTTGATGATGTTGGGGACTTTGATACAAGCTTGTATACTCGCACAGAGAACACGTGCATTTGTAGAGATAAAAAAACCGGATTGACATGGTAGTAGCTAGGCGAAAGTTATGTCCGTTGCAGTGCATTCAAGTTCTCCAAACGACAGTTTCGATCGAAGTGTACAGAGCAACACAGGAAAAAATAGAGAGTTGAGTTACGTGCAATGAAAAACAAAACAAAACAAAAACGAGAGGTGTCTCTGATATGTTTGTTACTCCCCGGTTGTGTTTGTACAGTTGTGTCCGTTGTTACTGCCGCTGTTGCTTCGTGGAATTTATATACGATTGCGCGCGGAACATTTATCTGCTATGCGGTGGAGACGAGGGTGGAGAGGTGGGCGTAAATCCCCGATCAAAGAGCCGCAATCAAAATTTTATTCTCGCGTTCTGTATCGATGGACAAAAAATAGATGTTGTTAATCCGTGAAAAGTGAGGGAAAAAGCGGACAAATGATTGTTTTGTTGCTGATAAATAGCTTATAGATAGGCTGGATCGTAAATATATCGGGAAATTAAAAGACTATACATGATAAACGGCGCACAAAAATTTTCATGCGAAAATTCTGCAGTAAATATTTTTGTCATCAAGCTCGGTGCCATCTCTGTTATTCTTCTACACTATAATTTCATCGATATACCGAATTCACTAATATTATTCCGTGATGTCAGATGATATTTGCATTTAGGTAAGTCTTGAGACATGATAGAAAATTAAAAAATCATTTCATCAACGTACACAAATGCGAGCACAAATGATAATTCATCCACTTATTAATTTTCTTTTTTTAACCAGCAAAAAACGAGGCAACCCTATCTACTGACTATATACATCTTCATTCATAGCACCCACAAAATCTCATAAGAACGTCGCAAGAGCTGCGGTCTCGTAATCACAAAAGCTACTTCGTTCGGCAAACAGTCATAAACCTCACATTTGGTGATGGCACGAAAATATTCTCTCCATACTTTTTTATACACTAGCTTTTGACTTGTGTGCTTACAATTTGTGCACTGGCAAGAGCAATTAAACCGTAATCTACGAGTGCTGCGCTGGCAAGATATCAAAAAGTAAAATATCCATCAAAACTGTATTCACAAGTTAGTGTACATACGCACTGGCTCAACAAAAGTGCAAACACGTGTACATAGAAAGGACAAAGCTCGGTACGCCCGGCGCGCCATTTAACGGGATTAAAGGTCGTTGTTTTACGATTACGACCTCGCAGCGATAGCTTTTCCGTGGTGTATATCCTCTGCGCGCGGGGGTATGCAAGTGTGGCTTCTCCCCATTACTATTCAATGCATATAAGTGTGTGCGCAGACAATAAAACACTGCACGTGTGAAAATTCATGACCCAAAATTCGAAGGCAAATTTGTTTCGTTCGAGGTTTCGTTAGCTGATGATGATGATGATGTATCATTGTTTTTTTAAAGGTAGAGTATCCTTGTTCCTCGGTAGGACTGAGACTTCAACGTTTAAATTAAAGAAAATTACTAATGTCGTCTTAATGTAGAGATAATATTGAGTGAATATTTTAAAAAATCTTTCAAGGTAAAACAAGATGTATACGTATAGTCGAGGAAATACTCAAAATAAAAGATTTTTTTGTGTACAATCTTGCAAGATTTTTAGAACTGGTTGTTATTATTTATCTGATTATCACAAGTGAGAACGAATGTGAATTATCATGGGTTTTCAACTAAGATACAGTTTTCATGAAATTTCTATTAAAATCTAACAATGTATTCGCTATAAAAAAAATGACAGTCCTGATGATTATCTAAAAAAAAAAATTTCTCTTTCAATTACAAGTGACCACCGCAGAAATCCTGATACAGTCAACTCCAAATTATCCCTTCCATCTCGCCTTCCATATCGTCCAATGTATTTACTATCGTTTAAACAATTCGTGGAAAATGAAACTAAAAGGAATTGATCCGACCAGCTCTGAAAACCCCAAGGATTAACTTTCACGCAAGGTACGTCGAACGCGGAGAGGGAAAAACTTCGATCTCGTGAACTTTCTACACTTCTACAAAGCAAGCGACACTGCGTGGTTGTGCATGGAATGGACGCGTTGTTAGGAAAAGCACAGCTGTAGAGTCGAGAAATACCACGCGATGAAAAAAAATACACGCGAAAGAGATCAAAGGAAAGTCTTTTTCGTTGCATGCGAATTGGAATCCATCTCTCTTTCTCCTTTTGCTTTTTGCCGAACCCAAAGGACCGATGCAATCCATACTCTTTGTATACCTTAGTATACTACAAAGAGATATTGGAAATAAGTGAAAGAGGAGAAGGATTACTGGAGAGAAGAAAGAATTGTTCGGCAAAAAATGATATCATATCAGACATAAAATTTCAAGTAAGGAGTTCATTGTGTCGTCATGAAAATAGAAGAAGTGGCTTTTAAGAATATTATGGTTATTTATTATGACGAAAAATCACAACAGCAATGAACACTCTTAGTTTGGAAAATATGTGCTGCAATGATATTTTTATATTCCAAAAATGCAGTAATAACCAAGGTAATAACCTCTGATAGAAAAAATACAAAACCATTTGTATGAAACAGAAGCATGTATGAAAATATAAAAAATATACATGTACTCCAATACAAAAACGCAATTTGCATGAAATATAAAAACAAGTAAAATTATTACAAGACGAAAAAAAAAAGAGAGCTAGGAAATCGTCAAAAAGGGTTGTGTCACACAGTCATTTTCCATGATTTATTCACGCGGGATAACACATATTTCCGCGAACAGACTACGTCGTCGACAACTACACAGGGATGCCAATTGCAGGAAAATCAAAATACCACGGGTGTATCTTGTCAGTCTCTTTTCACTCGTCTCCTTTAAGCAAAGTGATGAGTTCGTGTACAGGCCCGAGAAAATGATCAATTTTGAAGTTGAAGAAAAATAAAAGTATATTTTTTTGACGGCGTTGACATGTTTTATCGACGACATCAAAAGAATCAATCTGCGGAATGATTGGCAGTATAAAGTATGTATTTTATGCTGCAAACTCGGAAATGGATTGATATTTATTTGAAGTTACATGACAAAATTTTATGATGTGCCGAGTGATGTGCATACACAACTTTTTATATTTAAATTTTTGCTAATACCTATAAAAACACATTGATTTTTCATGCGTCATACGTTTTCCTCGACTTTTTCTATAAAAAACTTTTTATTAATAGCACATCCTTGCAAGCAAACAAGCAGTCCATAAAAAAATAAAATAAAATCCGTCTAGAGGGAGACCAACAACGCCTTGCTCAGATAAAGCCTCGTTTTTACGTACAAAGACACATTCGCACCAGTAAAGAGATATTTCCTTTTCTTCGTGCCATTGACGAGGGTAAAGTTGGCATGGAAAGGGATAGAGATTACAGACAGAGAAAGAACAACGCGTGATACAGCATTGCTTGGTATGTGTATAGTACGCAGAAATAATGGTAAAAATTTTGTAGAGAGACAAAATATTAAAGGCAAACCATCATCTATAATTGAAATCGTGTATTTCAAGAGTATTTATTTGCTTTTAAATTAAAGCAGTGTAAATTAAAAAAATATATTTTGTTTGTTGGGAGTAAAAATTTACATACACATGATGATGCGATATTTCATGATTTAACAAATTTTTTAGAATTTCAAAAATTAAATTATCACATTTTCAACTGAAACGTTGTTAAGTAATCCGAAAACTTTTGGAATATAATGGACACTTGCTAATTTGATGTACCAGCATACTTAGTAGTGCATAAATTTACTCGTAAATTTACCCACGGCAAGCGTCAAATAGGCTAAGTTGGAAAAAAAGTGTTGACGAATTACTTTTTCGAGAGCTCGCAATTATTTTTCTTTTTTTTTTTGGTCCGATGCAATCCTACACTGAGCATTCGACTCGTTCGCGAATGATAAAAAACACCGAGCTATACGAAAAATATATTTCACGAAGCATTAAAAATAAAAATAAATAAAGAATAGAATGAAAAGTCACTCTCATTACACAGATGAAGGAGCTCGTGAAGGAGTACCCAGGGCTCCTCCTCCTCACCAGTGAATGGGAAGATCACTAAATTCGAAAGCTCATCAGTGGAGATGGTATACCTATACACAGCCCAAGCCACGGAGCTTATTTTCCCCATGTATAAGCTTACGACTTCCCTCTCACTGCATCTCAACGAGAGCAGAGAGATGTCAGAGATTAGATGTATTCTCAGACGTTGTCTCGGTTTCGGTGCGCGCATGTGTGCGTAGATTATACATAATACATGTAGAAATATAAGTATAGAGGGATCGACGTCGACAGTAGCACAGCTGTAAGGGGAGGAAAACAAAGGCCGCGTATTGAGTATATATAAAGCGCAGAAAACGAGAGAGAAACTGATGCAGAGGAAGAAACTGCAGGGGGCTACAGATATGAATGAACGAAGAAGAAATGAAGGAGTCAGTGGCGTCTGTGTACTATAAGCATTGCGTTCATTAATGGAAACGTACACCCGCCGAGTCGCGGAGAGAGTGTGGTAGAGTTTTGCTTTCGCGGCGACGCGTGACGCCAACGCTCTGCTCTCGGTTTTACTGCGACGACGCACTCTCTCGTTGCCTCCTCCGAAAATAGATCTTTCGGCCCCTCCTCATTAAGAAGAAAAAAAAATCCATGTCGTCGGACACAACGCTTCACTCGTAAACACATTTTTGTTTTTCTGCGCCTGCATCGTTTTGTTAATATGGTCGGAGAAAGAGGTTTTACACTCGATAAAACGTTCTATTAGCGCTGTGTCTTGGTTCCAAGATCAAGTCTATACTACGGGTCTTTCGACTCCCCTTCTGGATATGATTTTAACAATCAGTTTTACGCGCAAAAAGGGAAACAACAAATAAAGCAAACGAACGTAGCCAGACTTTTGTCAACAATGGGCTCCCTCTGTTTCAAGCTCGTTGCCAAAATTAAGATAGAGAGGAGTGGAACAAGAAAAGAGTGGGTGTTTTCATTTCGATGCTAATAGAAGAAGAGAAAACCCCCCCTTTCCCTTTTCTCCAACTGCACGCGGGGAGAGTGCAATAAACCGCCCCCCCCCCCCTCTTTTGTCACGCGCACAAAGAGCACCGCAGACACTTACAGTCCCAACCCATATGATACCCGTTTGACTTCGAGAACAAGAGAAGAGGCTCTGCTTGGCGCTTTGTCTTGCAACGGGACGGGGAGAAGGAGGAGGAGTTCAGCTTTCGAGATTTATGATACGCATAGTTCCTTTTAATTGCAGAGAGTCGAGAGTCGAGAGGCTCTCTTTAGAGAGAGAGAGAGAGAGGGTTTCTATACCTCTCTCTCTCTGTGCACCGTGTGTGTGCTTATAAGTAATGCTCTACTTTTGTTGACACCGAGCTTGCAAGCGTTTTTTTTTTCGTTCGCTGTCTGATTTTGTGATCTTCCACGATCATCATGCAGAGAGATGAGTCGAAGTTGATTTACAAATTTGTCCGCATCTTCAAAAAAATAGGTTCCAAAGTTAAACATTGAATCCAATAAGCGTGTTGGACGTGGACAAAAATCAGAGGCAAGTACGAGCCCGCAGATTTAATCCGATTTAATCAGTTGAGTCGAGCCTCTCTACCGCGTAACTGGACGCTAATGAATTGATAAGTTAACGACACCTGCTATACATAGAGAGAGCCGTTCCCGCGTGGAACGTTCGGTGTATATTATCGAGCGAGAAAAAGTAAACGAAATCGCTCGCATTTTCGTCGGCGCAATTAACGCGAATCAAAGTGTCCGGCCTCTCGAATCGACCGAGATTTCACGCGCCGCCGTCGTCGAGCTGCGCGAGGGAGAGGGGGGCAGGTGATATTTTTATAATCGCGCGAAATTTCGTGAATATTCGTCGTCGCGAATTTGTGTGAATTTGGAACGTGCCAAGGTCGGCGCGGGAAACGGTACTCCGGATTTCTGTGCCACGCGGTGAGAAGGTTTTCGTTGGCAGTAAGATCGGCCCGTGTAGTATAGGACGAGTTTTAATTTCGCTTGTTGGAAAAAAAAAAAAAACGGGAACAGCATCGATGCCCCTTTTGAGATTTGAAGAACAAAATAAAAAGAAAAGAAGTACAGGGCAGCAGGTGAGCAGCGCGTGCACGTAAATACAGAGTAGGTTATACTTATACATCGTCGTACAGATGTCCGGCTGCAGTAGGTTACTACTACCTGCGCGCATTTTTTTTTTCCGGTGCATTTCACAGCCCCCTCTCTGCTACGGCAACAACGTGTCCTTCCGTGGGTATTCAGGGATATAGTAAATGTGTGGTGGTGCGCGGGTACATAGGGTGGCGGTATAGCAGGTCGTTTGTTCGTCGTCGCTGTATACAGTATACCTTAGCCCCCCTCGCCGTCATTTCAAGTGTTTTCAAAAGGTCACCCGCGCAAATGGGATTACGCGCTTTTTTTTTTTTTTTTTTTTTTTTTTTTTTTTTTGGGTTGGAAAATTGTCCGGATTTTTGTTTTGGCGGGTACCTTCATCATTTCTTCCTCGATTTCTTCTTTCGCAGTTTTGAATACCGTTCTGGTTTGAGGTGATTTTAATCATTTTTTCTAAAACCATTTGTTTTTGTTCGGCCATTAGAAGAAATTTTTAATTTTTATTTAAATATTTTTTAAGTACAGAAGAAGGCCAAATTTGTTGATGATAAGCAGATAAATGAAAGATATCCATTTCAGGCACTTAAATTTACATTAAAAATTATAGATTTCAATGATTGTAACTTAAAATACGTCCATAATTTTTAGCGATGAACTGATTTTTTATCAATAAATCGTATAGTTATGTACAATGTACTTATTATTATTATTTTTTTTTTTAATTCTATACAACTATACAATACACGAAATATTTCACCAACCCGAACGATCCGAAGAAGACACTTCGATCTCGCTTCGATCTATGTGCGGCACGAGCTCGCGTGGACGTGCCTCGAATCGCACAGAACCGAATTTTCCTCGAGCTCAAAGCTCACCGAGTCAAGAAGGAAAATTTTTCATTGCTCGAGAAAAGGCTCGAGAAAAGGCCTGCGACACAAAAACTAGGGTAGCCAAACTATTTCGCGAGGCGACGCGCGGGGGAGGAGAAAAAAATTCCATTTCGATGGATGAAAAGATAAAAAGAGAGATCGCCGTCGATCGTCATCAATCATTCTTCCCCATCCCCCTCGACTAACAATAGAGACGAAGGACGTGCCCACTTTCCTTCTATTCTTTCCGCACACTTGCATGCACGCGGTTGTCCTACGTATTTGACGTCATATTCTACAATGACGTACTCAGCTACCAATAATAATGACACACGACTAATAATACGCGCACACTTTTTCATAAATAAATTATTAGCAACATACAAAACCCACGATCGTATATTTTTGTGAATACGATCGATGCATCATAATACATTTAAGTGGTCAATAGAAATGAGCGTGCAGGATTTTCAATACAGCCGAGAAAGTAATATACGAGTAATATCACACAGAGTGATCGGCTAAAAATACGAAGGACAAGTTACCATACGATTGTTGACGTCGCTGCTCGGGCGGCGCTTCGGTACGCGGTTATTTTTAACATAACTGGGTTACATCGCTGGGAATGCACGTTGCGACGTAGCGGCCATACCGATGCAGCAGCAGCCAAGAGAAAAAAATGTGTGTGGGTCCGATTGATCGATAACCCATCTGATAGAGGTTTGAGGACGTCGTGTGTGCATACTTAATACAGAGAGAGGGGCACGGGTAATTATTATTGTGTTATCCTCCATATTTAATCCTTCGCTCGTGCATATGTATGCCGAGTAATGTTGTCGTGT
Source organism: Copidosoma aretas (assembly GCA_030522625.1). Classification (NCBI taxonomy): domain Eukaryota; kingdom Metazoa; phylum Arthropoda; class Insecta; order Hymenoptera; family Encyrtidae; genus Copidosoma; species Copidosoma aretas. The sequence goes on along the minus strand of JAPYYV010009265.1, from coordinate 5,402 downwards.
TGGTATTATTCATTTAATGGGATGGTATAATTTTCTTACGAACACGCGTATTTTTTTGTCATCAGACGAGTGAGTCGATACTATTTTTCGTTTTCCTTTACTGCATTTTACAAAAGTATTCCTATACGACAGGATCGTTTCAAAAACTTAAAAATATTGTCGAAAAATAGAATGAGCTATATAGAAGAGCACGCTTCTGTTTACAAGCGCGCTTTGTTTACGTGCAACGTGTCGACGACCTCAAAATGCGTGCATATTTATATAAATATACGGTCATTGGTTGGATTCGCAAGAGAGTACCATTTATTCGAAAAATACTTTAACATAATAATATACTTCATACCATTAGTATTATATTGCTGCTATCGCTAACTTGTACTGTTGCATACATATGTATACATTTTACTTAGTTATCCAAGTTACAATAATGGCTCCACATATTTTTATCAAAATCATTGAATTTCACACGGCCTACAGCAGCAAATCGTTTTTTATGACCACAGTAGAACGTAGAGGAATACTATTATTTACTCGCAAGATAAGACAATTCTAATGTTTGTGTGTAAATATCCAGCCAACAGCCGAAATCCAAGATAAGAGAGTAATCAAAATCAATACCCCTCATTCCTGCTAATTGATATGGAGCAAAAAAACTTTGGCTACCTCGTTTCGCACATGAAATGCGTATACGATCATCAAACGACTACGAACGTTAACAATCGAAACCAAAAACACAGTCAGTCCACGCGTTTTGTTTACAAAACATTTTTGCTCCAAAACTGCTTTGAACAGTTTACACTTGGTTTACACCTGTATACACATTCTTCGTTTCGAGCAAAAGACCCACCGCTCCCACCAAAATCCAGCCTCAAAACACGTTCGCGCAATGTATCACTTAGGTAGGTATTTTTCGGAGCGAAACCCGTTCCTCACGCCATTCAAAACACACAAACGTATGTACATTCTTAAACACAACGTAAAGTACAATACTTAATACATCTGATTTTGAAACTCACCACAAACGTTGAGCCAGCCCTCAACGCGACAGGGGTACTCGAGCCTCATTTCGTCGTCGTCGTCCTGCAGTCCTGCAACAGAGCCTCCTCCAGCCTTGGTGTCTCCAAAATTTTCTCAACGTTCACATAACTACAACACTGGCACTCGCAGGATAGAGAAATCCTCCTTCTTCGACACTGTATACTGCGTATAACTTGAACAGTATAACTGCAGTGCATACGTTGCTACAGATCCGATGAACACTCCACACTCTTGTACGTGAATCAAGTGAACAAACACACTCCGAACGATGTGAACAATCACTGCACTCCGAAATCCGACAGTCAAGTAAGTTATAAGTATCAGCAAGTGTATGGTACGCGTATGGAACGACGGCGCGCTGCAGACCGACGAGTCACCTGTTCGACGCCCCCGAATTCTGCTGTCTCTTCCGGCCCGCGAAATCGAACACCCGCGCGCGGGTTGGAAACGATATTGTGGGTCGCGAGCACACTCACACACGCGGATACACTTCGGGTGTTGCGAGACGAGAAAAAAAGGGGGAGAGAAAAGGAGAAATGAACGGCGACCGGCGGAGCCGTCGCGCAACGCGTGCGTACCTACCGGCGTCCGGATTCAAACTGACGGGGCCGTTCGCTTCGGCTCTCTTCGCGCGGCGCGTTCGGCGGCGGTTGGCGGATAGCTTTATTTCTCTCGGCGCGTGGAGTGTGCGCGCATGTATATATGTTTTGTACATAAGTAATACGAGGAGTGGTGGATCAACCGACCGATAAGGCAGGTGGAGTCGATTTTTCGGAGTTTCGGGGCGCACCAAAGGTTTTTTCACCGTTGAAATTCGAATGGGAGAAACGTTGTTGTTTTCGTCTGTTAGGCCTACTTATGAGTACCCTCACGTACGATTTGAAGTTGCTGACTGTCTTTCCGCGTGCATTACGTAAATTAATTCCTAGAGCTATACTTACACGAGCTTTAAAAAACATCGTATTGATAACACTGATGGTGGAGTAAGTGTATTTAAATGCACTCTACTTAATGTATACTATCGACCGCAACAAAGTTGTACAAAAAATAAATACCTCATTGCAACAATAGAGGAAAACGGAATCTCGATCAGCTAATGCTAATTGCGGGCTCGAGGATGAACTTTCCAGGCCGCCTGCCTTTGGCTCGCGCGCTGAAGATAAAAGTATCTCGTTATCTTCGACTTCTAAGTTATGCTGGCGTTCGGTGCAGCTAAAAGCGTATATTTTCGTGCGATCTAATAGCTGGGACGACAATTGAAAGTTACTATTTGCAGGTGCATCTATGTATTTTACCTGGATAGGATACGTTATATATACGTATAAATTGTCGATCCAATGCCGTACAGCAATTTTTTTAAATCGAGACTAACCACTTTTTTAATATGCCAGTGAAATTGCGCTGATTCAAAGGCTAAACATTTTTTAAATTAAAAGGACTGTAATCTATTTCAGTAAAACTATAAAAAACACACACGTGTGACACACTCTGCGTAATCGCGGACTGCACACTTTTTCCTCCAACTTGTACCCGCTGGCGACTCTGCTGCAGGAGTATTGTATAATAAAAGCGTAATTTCACGTTTTACACGGGAGGGCACGAGCGTAAAAGATATTGCGCTGGCGGATCCCGCTGCACACCAGAGAGCTCGGCAATAAGCGTATGTACTTACACGTACACGGATAGACGTGGAACCCACTGCAATGCCTGTGTCGGCAAAGGAAGCTTCCGCAGCCGAGGATTGTTGTATGAATTACCAAGTTACATTAGGTCTTCTCTCGGCTGCATCTTTTACACATGTATATATTTATACATGTACATTCCTATTTTGTACGAAACACGTGTAAATACTTGTAGGTACGTGTGTAATTTGAAATGAAATCACGAGCTTATGTGCATCATACTACTTATATAGCGTATAAATAATACTGTACGAACGTTAGCGCTATTAAAACTGTAAATTACAATTATATACCCACTTCTTGTACTTATTATCCAAGTTCTTTCGGTATATGGAGAATAAATGCGAACCGAACGAAATCTGCTGGTCGAGCGGCTCTAAATTCACAACAGGCAAACGTTAATTATATATCGCGTTGTGTTGTACTTAAATATACTACAGCAAGTAGATGTTCGAAAGGACTCTTTTGTCATCTCGAGCCTCCGAAACTTTGGCTGCCTTAACGAGATACTTATTATTATAGAATCTCCAATAGAGTCAGCGAAGCATTGAAATAACTTTGAGAGCGCCCGTGAGGACGGGGACTCGGGCAAAACTTTCGGTCGAGGAATCTTACGGCTACAGCAAAACCGTCGGAGACTCGGATGGTTCAACGCGAGGTACAAATTTAATCCCAATCTTGTGTATTTTGTTGGGCCTATACATCGGGATGAATCACAGATTAGTCATTTTCCTGAAAATCTTCCTTATCGCGGCGATCAAACTTCTCTACAATCGTTTAATTGCGGGACGATCGAGGCGGTGAAATCAAAAGTTGAGCTCACGAGATAGCACATCGCGGTAGTGTCTTCGTTTTGATGACCTTTTTCTTAATTTCAATACACGTCTATTATACATGTATTCGAATATTTAGCTCGGGTTTTTTTTTTAATGGCTTTTAATGTTTTATCTTACACCCAATTTTTTTTTTTTTTTTTTAATGTTAAAAAGTAAATCAACGGATGTACTTTCAGGACCTGAAAATTTTAAGTGCACGAAGACCACAGGGAAAATAAAAAACGCCGCTGGAGCATCGGGGCCGGCAGTATAGCGCAAGCCCCACCAACGAGGTATTGGTCGTAAAAAACAAGGAAACACGCTTAGACGCGGAAAAGCCAACGGGAATCTCGGGCTTCGGGCGGATTGTATATAGGTGTGTGTATAATATACGCAAGGTGAGTTGAGTGAAAGAGAGGAGGGGAGAAAAAGGCTAGCGATTTACGACCAGATTCCGGGGAAATAAGGCAGATTACGCTGACAAAAGAGGAAGGAGCGACATCGATTTAATCTGGAAAAATACTGGCGACGAAAGTGTATATTCCATTCGAAGACGCGGTGCGTGGGTGCATTCCTCCATACTCTCATTGTCAGCGAGTAAACTTTTTTAACTTTGTATTTTTTTTATAGGCTTTACACTGCAGGTGATAAAAGTAATCTTTTTAGAAAGTTTACAGACGAGTAAGCCAATGTGTTACACGCGAGCCGGACGTTTTTAATTAAGTGGCTTATCAAGCCTTTTAAAACCAAATGCGTAACGAGTTCGATATTTAATTTTGTTTCAATATTATTGTATATTACGGAATGTTAATGTGTTTCTTTTGGCTGAAGAAATTTTTTCACTATTCCTTAAATACAAAATTGTCTGGTTTACAATTACACTGCAGGCGTATTTTATGTGTTCAACTGCAGAGCAAAAAATGTAACCATAGATACATTTAATGCCTGTCAGAGGTATGAAAAAAAGTTTTGATCCTTGAATTAGGGTGACACATGTATTTGTACATTGTAGAATAAACTTTGCAGGCCATCAGATCTCCAGTAATTTAACCCCAAGTTAATAACCCTTTTGTTTGATAATTCGGGAAAAATTTTCAAATCCCAAAGTCATACATCATGGAAAAAACGCAACAAATCAAACATTGCAAACAAAACGAATTTCCTCGATACTTTCGTCGTCGATTCAGCAACAATACGAACATAAAAACTGTTGATTCAATCGCGCACTAACTTCCGTAGAACGTTCCCAAGTTATTCCCACGGCTCTGTTCAAACAGTCCCGCTGAAACCTAACGCCTACCTTACCAGCAGCCAGTGCAACAGCTATCTTACCGACAGCCTCGATTCTGACACACCCGCGCGAGAGAGTCCACCTCCCCGACCTCCCGGTCTAGGTGGAGTCGTCACACAACATCATCTCATCGCCGTCACATAGCAAGCGGCCGCTGCTGCTGCGCCGTCGTCGTCGTCTCCGCTCCTCCTACTAGTGTTTTCTCTCGAAGCGCGGAAGCATATACAATACCCGCACTCGGCGAGGGGGAGAAGACGAAGGAACAGCCCCATCCCACGCACCTTCGATCTGACAGCCGTTCGGCTGGCTCTGCGAGGCCTGCGGGCAGCGTTCGGTCAGTTCGGTCCGACTCCTGGCGACACCGCGAGTGCAGCATAAACTGATACGCCGCGCGAGCGAGAGGGAGAGCAAGTTCTGTCAAAATGGCGCTCAAGGCACAAGTCGGTCAGAGTGAGTACGAGAATGGAAAAACAATTGGCGCCCCTAGTCCGGGATTGTCACCGAGATTTGTTCGTTTCTTCGGCCCTCGGACGGTTTTCCGTTTCGGAGTCGAGGGACGTGATATATATATATATA
>JAPYYV010009264.1:0-12041 GCA_030522625.1 Copidosoma aretas | reverse complement strand
CCAGTAGAAACGTTGCGACTCGAAAGTTTGCCGTTTTCTCTCCTTTTATCAGCGATTTTTTACGATTTTCGCGATTTTTTGCCAATAACTTTTTTCAGTTGTCGAATCGAAAAAAATTAATAGTACCATCGGATTCGGAAGACGAAAACACATGGAAATACATGTTTTTCTCTAAGATTATCAACGATTAACATGGCTTTCATATGGAACAAACGATTTTCGTACTTTTTAACACGTGATTCCCATAAGAAACTTCAGGTGCTTTGCGGGTCGCGTTAAAATAATCCTAGAGGCCTGAAATTTTTTGTGCACGAGTGTTTAGGTGCATAGAAGAGATTTAGGCCCGGCACTCATCAAAATATTAAAAAAAAAAAATTAACGTCCACCCTAATATACATATTACTATTGAAAATTTTGGTAAAGGTTTCCTTCGTACAAAACATTTAAAAAGACATCTGAAATTATGTATTGAAAATAAAAAACAATGATGAATATAAACATATATTATTTGTTCGGTTTTTATTAGATTGTTTACTTTAATTTTTGAATGACTTACCTTTCACTTAGCTAATTCTAATGAGAAGATGTGTGATAAAGATTTGAAATAATTATATTAAAAGACACGAATTTTACCTTATATTGGGGGGAGCTGAGAGGGAGCGTGAGGGGGGGGGCAGAGGGGCGTAGAGAGAGTTCGGAAGGAGCTAGTACTGCAGAAAGACGCATAGAGAAATGGAAAAAAACGCTAGAAAAAAACTAGACTTATACAGACAAGGGCCATGCTCCTATAAGCAAGCACAAGAAAACGATTTTTCGTTGGCTCCTTTCCCTTTGCCTCCTTCTGTTTATCACCAAGAGCAGCTGAATGCCTGTCGATAGCTGCTCCTGGTAGCAGCGCCTTAAGACAGCCGCAGATCGATGGCAACATGAAGCTTGTTAGTCGGGCTTTGTATGAAAAAAAAGCAAACAAATGAGTTCAAATAATTAGCAGTTAGCAGGAAAGTTCTTTTATGGAAAAAGGTACACAAATTGCGAGTTACCTGAATTTCTAGACAGTTATCAAGCGGGTAGAGGTCACCATTGACCTGGACGTCGACAGTAACGATGGAAATCAATGGCATTGCAAGCACTGCAACGAGTAACAGACTAAAAAGCTCTAGATTTAAGCTCGTAGCAGTAAGGTCAGGGGACCTGGCTATTGTAATTGATTCGCGCAGTGCGTTGTTGACTCGAGAAGACTAGAAGGAATGATAGTCCCCCAGGGCAGTACACAATACAGAAGACTTTCGCACGATACGGGAAACGTCACGAGAAAAGCTATGGTGAATTATTGGACTGATTAGGCTGAGACAAGGGCCGTAGCAGGCCAAAGAATATGTAAACAGAGCCTAGTAGTATTCTTACCGATCCATTGTCCCAACAATACACGGGTGCTAGCACCGTGAGACCTTTAAGGACAACTTAATGTTTCTTTCTAATAAATGGCATGTAGTTGAAACAGCTAAAGCAAACGTTAAAAGATATACCTAGAAATGCGGGAAAATTTTGGTGTATTGATTTAAATTAGTCTAAATAAATGCCATGCACAAAAAAAATTGTAAATATATTGCACATTTATTTTACATGCACGTAGCCCCCTCTTTGATAAGCTTTAAAATAAACCTAACAAAATTTCCCTGTTGACAGTACGTTAAACGACGTAACCTCTGCAAATGCAAAGAGATGCCTGAATATATACAAATACTATCATAATTTGTTGAAATAATTGTTTGGTACATCACATTTAAAAAGACAAAAAAAGTTATTTTAAATAACTGTCAATTTAAAATTAAAGGCCGGGAATAGTGCATGTTAATACATGTGGGCTAAATTGCATGGACGTAACAAAGGAATAAGAAACAAATTGCAGCAAAAAATTTAGATCTTAGTGATGGTAATAATCAGATTGATTTACAAAAATAGTATCACTTTTAATGGTACGTAAAAAAATTAGAAATAAGTTGATGATTAAAGAAACAATAGCCTGTACGATACTATGTTATATAAATATTACAACATACGAAGTCAATTTTAAACACGTAGAAAAAAATAAATTTTTCTATAAAATAAAGACCTTAAGAAAATTAGATAATCTCAGTGATTTACAGGAACACCAATACCGTAGAGAACAAAATTAAGATACAGAGGCCAAAAGAGGTCATTAAGTCAACTAAAATCCCTTTTTCTCCATCTAGATGTTTATTTACTATTTGGGAAACTCATTAAAAATTTTTTTTAGCCTGTCTGGCCTTCTGTTCAAAATATCGCATATTTTTAAATATTTTGAGGTAATGCGTGCACAAAACCGTAAATAATTATTTCTGCATACTTCTCCTAATTTTCTTAACATCCTTTCTTTTTTCCAAAAAATTTCGATCTTTTTTTATATATACACATCTTAAATACTACAAATTAAGGAGAAGTCATCAACCAACACCTTTCTATTTTCGCTCTGCGATGTTTCTTTTTCCTTTAAAAACCCATAACATGTTATTTTTTGTGTTTCTTTCTTCCTTTTCAAGATATCGTATACATTCAAATAGTTTGACGTTAAGTTATAAAAACGACCAGTCAATAGATATTGGGCATTTGGATAAATCAGCCAGGCAAGCACAAATTTGTGATAAATATTTACTGCATCAAAATTAAAAATTGTTACTAGTTTTTTTATGTGTCTATTATATACACTGGATTAAAGGGTGTTTGACTTTGGGGTTGTAGTATACATAGGTATGTACGTACATACGCTCTTGCCATTTTGGTCCCCAACCGAGGCCCGCCTAAAAAAGTTATCTCATAAATTAATACAATAATTTATAAATTAAATATAAAAAATCCAAAAAAATATGGAAGCGTGAGGCGTTAGCTGCGACTGCCCGATCGAATGGCGAGCATATTATCCACTCAGCCAAAGAGGATAAGATACCGGATGCAGAATTTATATGGATTTGAAGTACAAGTACCATGCATTGATGATTCCGTTATTTGCAACTGAATGATGAAACTACAAGAATGTAATTTTTATAATTTACTAAATAAACATCAATATTTTCATGTTTCATAAATACATTATTTTCTCAGGCTTGATCTTTAGATTTTATAATATATTTTACCTTACTATGTTGGATTTACTTTGAAGACACATTTTTTGAATATTATTTAGTTGGAAAATCATTTAAACAATATACGTAGAATATTTTATTCTTATTCTTACGCTATAAAGTTGTACATCATAAAATAAGAATCACATGGTACTTGTTCTTAAAAACATTTCAGCAACATACTATGCTATGGGAAATACCAATGTATATTTAATTATGGTGACAGCATGTGCATAGAGTATGTAGCATTGGGCTGGCTACGCGGTTGAAAGTCTATACAGCGCTACTCTTACATTTTTTCACAGAGCAGGCCCACCTGCCGCTCCTCCTCGAAAGCAACTGAATATTAGCCGCATGAATTCTCACTTACTCCTTCTCTCACCCCTTGATTTGACTTTATAGAAAATATACGATTAAGCGGTCCTTGCGTTACGGTGCTGTTTTATTTGACTCCTCTACGAAATTTCACCGAGGCACCACGTAAGAAGTTACCCTACAAAAAATATCTGTATTACTATATTCACAGTTTATATTTGTTACTTTGTATCTGGGTTCTAATTTAATATAGAATGAATGGATTGTTATTTTTCATGAAATATTATAATTTATGATAAGTAATTTTTTAATGTATCGATTGATATGTAACGAGATACTTAACTGATTTTTTTGATTGTAACATTCTTTCAGATCTTCAGCTATGCGATGGTGGACTAGATTGTCCAGATTTCAGACATAAGCATAATTGCACCAAAGTAATCAAGCATTGTGACGTATCCTCTGAGTATAAGTGTTCTGAAAATCTTTGCATTTCTTATGATGAGTTATGCAAAAATTATGTAAATTGCACAAGTCCTCAGTTATTTGATAGAAACTTTTGTGGAATTAATAAATGTTTAAATAATAATGGTGGATGTTCCCAAAAATGTATAGATCTACCAATAGGTTATAGATGTGACTGTTATTCCGGTTATAAGCTTATAGATAATTATAATTGCAATGGTAAGCAAGCCTATATCATTTTTCTATTTATTTTCTAATCGATGTAAAAGTTATGTTATCTACATGAGTAATAAAAGTCTAATAATACAGGCATAGTGATCCAAACGTGGTAGGAATAGTACTCGAAACATTGTCAAAAAACATAAACATCAGTAAACTGTTGTGAATAGAGTCTAGATTCCATATTTCGTTGTCACATAAATCCAACCTATCATGCACACTATAATTACTTAACATAAATTAAGTGTCATGAAGTTGTTTGTATATTCAATTCTAAAAACTATGGAAATCAAGGAAAAATTATTTATTTCACGCATAATTAGAAACTGCTAGTGTTCCTTGACTGCAGAAACTTGCTTTTTGAAGGTGACAACAAGTTATACTAGTTGAACAAAGCATTACTTCTTGAATTTTTTACTTTGATTTTATGAATTTTATAATAAATCTACAGAACAGGATTTCCTAGCTGTAAGTTTCACTTCTTTTACTTCTGCAGTAATTTTATGACGATGATCTCGTTAAACTATCATCCAAACATTATTATTTGTGCATTTTAAACACTCATCATCATTTGAGCAATCTGAAATTTCATTTAGACTCTTATTATACACAGATTTAAATTGGGCTTTTTGCCCTCCACAACTTGCCTCCTTTGGCGACAATGACGTAAAAATAATTAATTGTATCCGTTATCTCAACAAAATATTTTCTTTTCCCTACACTTACATCCATCTAATATTTACCCTCTGCGCCTGATGTCTAAACTATACTTCTATAAAAATTTCAACTGCTGTTAGGGATGGAGATTCGGCATTCTATTATGTGCATCATAGTACAAGCTTAAAAATGTTCTTATTATATAATAACTTGTCGATAAAACGACGATTAAATGAATGTTACAAGAATAAATATATTGCAGCAAACGTAAAGAGAAAATACATTAATGCAAAGATTCATTCACAGTTTATCGCAAGACCCAAAATACGTACATGGATGTTCAAAAATACGATGACAATAAACTGGCCAATAATAAAAAAAATATAAACATAAACTAATGCCTGATAAGAATCAATAAAAGTTAAAAATTGAGGTAGAGGCAGCGTGAATTAAATAGAATTACAAAGGTATAACAATATACGCGACAAAATAATTATTAGGGCTTAGAACAAGATAAATAATAGCAGTCATATCACCAAAAATACCGATACAATCACTTAGATACACGTACATAGTTCAAGTACATATCTGTCACGAACACTCTTCAAAATCGGTTGATAAATGTACCTTATTTTTACCAAAACCTATGCAACAATATATTATTGTTGATTTGAATGCATTACTTACTGACGTTCAGTCCTTACCTTTTAATAAAAAAATAGAAATATGGATTTTTCAGTAAACAAATGGTTTTCTTTAATCTTATAGAGGTAATATTGTTCGTAAGGTGTTCGGATTAGAAGAGCTTTTTTGAACGAATCGCGCCATAAGGGCTGTCCTTGGCCTTGGGACCAAGAGACAGTTTTTCTAGTCATTGTTTTGATTCTTAGTTGGTATATAGTTACTCTAGTTTTCGGTAACTGCCCCCCCTTGGCATCACGGCGGCTCTTCTGCCGCAGTCGCGAGACTAAGCGACTCGGCGTTCTCGTCACTTCACTCCTCGACGTCGGCCAGGACGGATCCAGCTCATGGGAGCTCTTTTTCGTCCATTGTCCGTTTCGCTCGCTCCTGGTCGACTCAGGATCCTTTTGATTGTTAGCCTCGCCAAGCCCGATCTACGTTACGCAACGATCTCGAATTTGTAAGCTGTATCGTCCTTATTTGTGTATTTCGATCATCAATAAGTTCTCTTGACACTCATTGTGTCTTATTATTGTTTATATAAGTCTGTATATAGCCTGTCTTATAATACATTCATTGTTTTGAGAGAGGTGTTTCTTATTTATTCGATCACGCTTTCACACTTTCGCCATTCTCATTTTTTTGTGCTTCATCTCAATGGCCTTTCTTGACTCAATAGATTGGTCGAGATGGCAGTGATTGAACATAAGGTATGGTTGTCACTTTCTTAGTCTTAACGTGATTATGGCATATTTACTTATTCCCTGCAATTAATAATTATGCATAAAATAACAAATGAGTTTTAAAGTACATCAAGCAGTGTGCGTACTTTTTTTATGTGAAAGGTAAGTTCTACTTACAAGAACATCAAAAGAGGAATAATTAAAATTTATCAAACGATATACAATTGCTTGATAACACTTTATTATAAACTGATTAGTTGAGATTTGTTTAATCCATTATATAATAGATATTTTATAAGTTGAACGGATGGTCTGGTTTACCCTGATACGTGATGGCCTGGTCTACCCTTTAAGTGTGGTATAGGCCCGGGGTATACGTTACCTTAAAATGAGATTTAGAATTTTTTAAGTTCCATAATGCGTGTATATAAAATGGTGATTACACGAGATACATAAGAAAAATTTATTTATTAGTATTGTTGCATAAATATACACATTTAGTTGAAAACACCTGTTTTTCTATTCTTTTTTTCTTATTGTGTGATACCGCCCAACTGCCCATCTTTTTTTACCAAATCATTGAGATGTAAATTATGATTTTTAATACTTTACCTTGTATGCTGTCATTACTAACACAGTTATATTTTTTACTATTGATTCTTCTTTTTGAAGAACAACCAACACTTTTATTTTACAACTATTTAAATAAATTTTAACTAAAGTACAATTCTATGTTAAATCCATCAACATCAACGGATTCTTACTAATAATACAAAAACATATGTTATATACGTAGCATGAATAGACAGAAGTGGGTTTTGAGCCCACAACTTTTTAGTCCGCGGACAGTTGCTCTGCCAATAGAGCTATCAAAGAACGCTGTACGTTGTCCCTTATTGTAAGTCATTGCTACATTATTGCTTTGATTTAGTTGTACATCATAATCCATGCTATCAGGCATAAGTTTAGTGCCTGATAGCTGATTTCGAAAGGTCAAGAAATCAGTTTTGTCCACCCTGCCAGCCCTGGACATTATTGCGCCATGTATTTATTCATTTCTATTATCAATAAGACTTTTATATCACATTCAAACAAAATATACGTAGTGAAATCAAAGATTTGTACCTTAGTAGTGTCTTCAAAAACAATATTGCCACCACAAAGTTTGAAAAAAAAATTTTTCTTCAACTGTATACGTTTTTTGACCAAAAATTGTTCGGAAACATTCTTAAGACAAAATTTAAACTGATACCTTCTTGGACAACAATTTAAGTTGTCACATTTAAACAAATTACACCTAGTGAAATCGAAGACTTGTACCTTTCAATTAAGAAAATTTTTTAATCAATTTCTTATACAAATAATGGGATATTTAATATTTATCTGAAGAATAAGCAAACGCTCACTACTTGATGTACTTGTTTGTTTAATCATGCATGATTTATAAATGTAGAAAATCACGTAAAGTTTGATCTAGTAGTGTCTTCAAAAACAGTATTGCCACCACAAAGTTTGAAAAAAAAATTTTCTTTAACTGTATACGTTTTTTTAACAAAAATTGTTCGGAACATTCTTAGGACAAAATTTAAACTGATACCTTCTTGGACAACAATTTAAGTTGTCACATTTAAACAAATTATACGTAGTGAAATCGAAGACTTGTACCTTTCAATTAAGAAACTCTTTTAATCTATTTTTTATCCAAATAATAGAATATCTCATTTTTTATCCGAAGAATAAGCAAACGCTCACTACTTGATGTACTTGTTCGTTAAATTATGCATAATTCGTAAGTGTGGAAAATCACGTAAAGATTAATCCAATAGTGTCTTCAAAAACAATATTACCACCACAAAGATTGAAAAAAAAATTTTTCTTTAACTGCATACGTTTTTTGACAAAAAATTGTTCGGAAACATTCTTAGGACAAAATTTAAACTGATACCTTCTTGGACAACAATTAAAGTTGTCACCTTCTTTGGCTAAAATGAGAGTTGACTCTTTATTTTTCCTAACCGTCAATATGTTACATGGAATCCCTGTAAAAGTTTCGAATTTGCGAAACATAACCTTTGGAAAAGTACAAATGTTTTTAAATCACTAGTTAAATATATTTTATCTCAAGAAAAACATATGCAACTATACTTAATAGTGTATGCGATGCAACTAAATATTTATTGACTTTCATGAAATTTCAGTTCTCTTAAATGCAAGTATCAACTATGGACACTTTATTTTACCATAACATCGGATTCAAAGCCACAATTGCAATACCTTATCTTCAAAATTATGTGAGTCCTCTAATAGAACACACTGAAAAAAAAGTTATGCAGTTACTGCTGTGCTCTTATGTGAAAATAGCCGTGCCACAAAATGCACTGCTTATTTAGATGGAACTGCTTAAGTAAGATGATATTTTAGCATGTATGACGTCGGGGACCGCGACTGTACTGGTGCAGTTTCTGCCAGATATGTACTGCATAGGACAGCACTGCTGTTTCTGCATAGAAGCGCATGATAAGCCGCATAAATTTTTCCTAAGTGCACTGAATATACAGATTTATCAATCTAGAGCACACTAAACGACAGTTCTTGAATCCTGTAGAAATGTATTTTCATAATTATTAATATTAGATATCTTTTAATTTCGGCTCTCGCTCCTAAAGTTTTGGATCCAAAATGAGCAATTGACTTATCCGTAATTTAAACTGTTAGAAAATTATCTGATAAAAGCCAGTAAGAAGCCGTTATAGCCACTTTACAATACCTAGTCCAAGATTCGTCGATGAAAAATATGTCGTTCTGACCCCACAAACCCGATACCTTTGTAATATATAGCTTTTGAACTTTAAATATTCTATTATAACACTCTTTTGAATCCATGATTCGTTTACATGAGACGTTATTAGACCTTTAATATACAAAAATTTTACAAGCTAATGACTTTTTTCTCGTGCTGACAAGTTATCTTCACTCAAATCTTGTGGATCTATAACCTTCTGACGTATTAAAAATGACATACAACTTAATAAACCATGTTAAAATAGATCTTAGGTTGTAAGAAAGCGATTCTCACACAAATCTACAAAACGAATAATACCACTGAAATCAATAAAACTACTAAGAAACGAACCAATAAAGACATGCTCAAATATCGGATAGAAATCTCAATGCTAGGTCAACCTTGATTTTAGCATTAATTTCATGTTGAATTATCAATAATTCGATGATCAATAAACGTTTATTTTACTGATAAAAGGACACTAAAGTCGGTCGATAATCAGATCAGTGATTTAAAATTGATTTGACGTCGAATATTCATCTACTACATGTACATTGATTACTTATTCTATAATCACATCATTACTAACTTATTTAGTTATTGGTAATACGTATTATCTTTCGAGATGCCGGACAATATCTTGAATGCAAACTTTTTATTTAAGCACATTGTATTGTTATTTACAGTCAAAAGAGGAAGCAATATTTATTCCATCAACACTTATATCACTAAATCAACAATTATATTACTAAAATTTATTATCAAATCGCAGCTGATTCATCATTAATTAGGCACTGCTAACTGATTGCAGGATTAAAGTTAATCTAACATATATTTGTCGTAGACTTTGCGATTATTCAGGACTAAATCAACGTAAATTTAATGCTAATTTCACATATAATAAGCTTCGGTTAAGCGCTGAATTAAACATGTAAGTGACAACTGATTATAGTATTCTTTTATTTAAGAAATGAATGTTGATCGATCATTATATTAGAATTTAATTACCATTCCGATAAATCAAATTCTTAAGTTGATTAAGATACATGATTGTCTGAAATTATCTGATGACGGCGTTTTTAAGCAACGAAAATTTTAAAGGCACAAAAAATATGCAGGAAGACTTAAATAAATATGGTGCAAAAAAAACTGGAAGTAAAAAAAAATAAAATGTTTATTTTTAGAAATAAAGAATGGACAGAAACAGATTTGTTTGAATTTCTTTTAAAGGAATTTTAAGTTTAGAACGAGGACATGAGCCCAGAAGCTATTTTTTCATAGATCAAATAATAAAATTAAATTGCACATACGTCGCGGAGATTTTTGTGTGAAACAGAAAAATGATATGTAGAAAAAATAGAAGCCAGATTCAAAATAAGATGTTGGCTTTAAATATAATGACACGAGGATATGTATAAAGATTAAAGGTAGGCAGGGTACGCATGGATTTGGGAATGGAAAAGGAAAAAAAAAGAAAAAAAATCGATAATAATTTACAAATATTATGTTAAGTTTAAATGTCAATACATCGAGATATTTAGGAGAAATAGATGTGGGTTGGGTTAGCTTAGAAATAGGCATAATAAGAAAGAAATAAATTTACTTTTTGTAAATGATAAAAATGGACAAGAGCGAGTGGCCGTATTCATGCTTAATAGAAAAATTAACGGAAACTGAGTTAATGAATCATGCAAAACAGGCAAAGTAGTAAGATTGGTACAATAAAAAGTAGAGGGAAAGAAAAGCACAGGACTTATGGAAAGAGAAGCGAAAAAAAATATGCTCAAGAAAATAGAAAATATCTTTACCAAGGAAACGAAGACTTTTGTCACTCAGGAAGAACTAACAATCTATAGGGAAATTAATAACTCCATTATCCTTGAAATATAAAAAAAATTAAGGAAAAAAGAAGGTGCAAAAAGAAAATTGTATAAATAAGTTAGAAAGTTTTTAAGTAATGAACTGTAGGCTCTACGATGCAAGAAAAAAATTGTAAAGCATATATTGCTACGTGAAGAGGGGGAAAAAAGCAAATTAGATAATAGTAATACAAGTTAGAAATATGGCATCAACAGATAATGCAAAAATATACTGGAGGGAGACGATTTATGGAAATGTATGACATATTTGTGCATGTCAATAAGGAACTAGGAAGTGAAGATTGAAATTTCGATGATATGTTATGCTTCATAAAATATAGTATTATGTCGATAAGAAAAGAAATTCTTACATGTTACTGTATGGTTTATCAATTTTGTATTATATTCTATTGAAAATAAAAATAGAATTGGTTCAAGGGGATCGAATTTTCAATAGCTATGGAACAAGAAAAGGAAGTGTATAAGTAAATTAAAATCCATATCAGAATGGAAAAATTATTAAATATTAGATTTATATTTATAAATAATAAGTAAAAAGTATACAATGATATCTTGGTATGATTTTATATTTATAATCGATCCAAAAATGTTCGGAAATTTTAAAACAAACGACTTTTAACTGTTTCTGTAATAATATTGATTGCCTACATATCATATAAATATAAATATGTATTTATTTTAATCTTGAATTCCAATTAGAATTATAATTAGTATTCAATTAGTAGTAGATATTTAAAATGTAAGTAAACTCATTTTACGAGTTGACTTTGTGTGTTCGAATTTTAAGCGAATTTTTATGAGATTTCTTTGGTTATCTAAGTTTGTACCCATATAAGTCATACCACTGAACTTTTAAAATTTGTGTTACTGATCATGTTATACAATATTTATGGATACAATAAACTTTTATAAATAATAATATACAAAGTATATTGTTACAAATATTAAACACACCAAAATGTTTCGTGGAGGGCTTAGTGCGTGCGAGGCACAGCCCAAGTCGGGTGCAAGGATCGGGATAGTGGGTAAATATAAACTGCACTAGCCTCGCTGGTCAAACTATTTACAATTTATTTACAAAGCAGAAACAGTGTGCAAAAGCAAGCTGAGAGGAGCTTCTTCGTCAGCTGCCGTGAGTGAACTAACTTGTGTTGCGCAGAACACGAAGCATAGCAATTTGTAAGCATATAATATTACGATAGCAAAGTAATATTAGAAA
>JAPYYV010009263.1:1449-25900 GCA_030522625.1 Copidosoma aretas | reverse complement strand
ACGTGTACGCGCGCGCGTGTGTGCGGGGACACACGCAAGAGGGCGGCGCCGAGGAGTTTGATGTACACGCGTGTTTATATTTATTATTTATACATGCCGAGTGATCGAGACGATCGTTAATAATATCCATGCGACACTGCGCGCCGGGTGACGCGCTTTTTTTTTATCTATTTTCATTCCAAGGATCAGTCGGAAGTATACGTGCCGAACGAATTTTGTATTTTTGTTTTTTTTTTTTTTTTTCTTGGGGAGGGACGCGATGTCACTGTTTATTTCGGTAAAATTTACGGTTACAGCGTTTTTTCCGAACAGGTCGGACGGTACGGGGAGCGGCGTTCTATAAAAAAATAACGCTGCTCGGGCTGTCCGCACGGAGGATTAAAAAAAAAACAAAAAAATTCATCATGGTGCAATCATATTTATGCGTGCTTGCTATTCGGCAGTGCTAAATTTTCAAGTCCCAATGTCTCGTCATCCCGTAGATGTGATTTAGAGCTTTGATGGACAAAAACTTTTCTTTTTTTTTTTTCAACGCGCAAAATTTGTCGACGGTTCCTTCGACCTTACTCGAACGCAAGTCTTGAAACCGCGAGCATTCAAATTGCATTATTTTGTAAAAAAAGAAACATATACGCTTCTTACGAAACACTACTGAACTATTAAGACGAGCCCGAGCCCGATAATTACCGTCACTCAACAACTTCTCATCCCCGAGACCCAAGAGCTTATCTCCCTGCATTACAACCCGGTACAGTGTCGGACCCCAGTACATTCATGTATACACCCACATATCACAACCATACAATAGCCCGCACAGTAGTGTGTGCAGGCCCTCATCATACAGAGCCGGCGTGGCCTGTGAGTGTATAACTGATTGTTGCAGCTGTTTACGACCCCGCGCCCCCGTGTACGCCATTAGCCGTACACACATCGGCTTTCACCTTCTCCCAACGTAGTACGCGCGCGTATATAATATATAATACTTATAACCGATTGGGCGCTCACGCCTCTTCGGAGTACCTATTTTGTTTTTCGAACTATCCCGCGGAGGCCCGTATACAGACATACAGTCGCTGAGCCGGGCTATTTTTAACGCGCTCGCGCGCCCGCCGTGGCTCTCCCTCTCTCTCTCGCGCGGCGCGATCGAAATTGGATCTAATGCCGATGATGCCGCTGCTGCTGGCATTGTTGGGCCTCCCGATCGTTTGCACTCGCGCGTGCGGAGAAAAGCGTTTGAATTTAATTAAGATTCCCACTGGCGCGCCGAACGATTATATTGATACGAGCGATCGATTCGTAACGCTAGAGAGAGAGAGAGAGATCCGTTGCTGTGAATTTATAATACGAGCGCACCCGTCGTTATCTCGCGCGCTCGGAGCTCCGTTGCACACGCGGCGTATCGAAGGCTGTACCGATCGATCGTAATTCAACGGCTGCTCGTACACAGCTGCGGGTTGGTGAAAATTAAAGGATTCGAATCGGCCGAGAGATTTCATCGTGATCGTCGAGTTCGCGTGAATCGACGATATTGATCCAGGAGTCGAAACAAAATCGTCCTCGAATATCAAGACCAGACGGGCCCGAAAAGATATTATGCGCATAGGTGCTCCCTGTAAATCCATTTCACCGACGCGTTGCACGGAAAACGACTCGACGCCCGTTTTACACGCCACTCGGGAAAATAATGGAACGATCAAACACAACGCGTAGATGTATACAGGCTCTCGCATTATACGCGTGGAGTTTTGCCAAGCGACACCGGCCCGCCGCTCGTCGCGGTCGTTAATTTCCTAATCATCGGCCGGACGATCGGTATCCCCTGCAGCTGGCGCTCGCGCCCAGACCGTGAGCGCAGTATGTATATACCGACGGAGCCCGATGAGGGGCGACGCCGCCGCGCATCAGCCCCCGAGAAAGCGAAAGTGGAGAAAACAGGGCGGGGGGCTCGCTGACTTTTAATTTAAAAACTGCCCCCACCTCGACGCGCACACGGGCGATCGGAAAGATGCGTGCACACGCGTGTAACCGCTGGATTGTATGCGCACCCCCGAGAGCGCGCCTCTTTCACCTTTGACGCTCGCTGCGCTGACACGGAGGGGGTGTTAATGGCTCGGACGCGGCGGGGGCGCCCCCGGAACAGCCCCCCCTCGCGCCGTTCTACACCCTCGCCGCAGCCCCGTCGTCGTGGATGTACGGCGCGTCGTTGGAAAGTCTAGGAGGGGGACGGCGGGGGTGAGGGTAATCATCGGGCGGCGTGGCATGCGTGATGGTCAGGCGTTTGTTACCGAACCGGGCGCATCGAGGAGGAGGAGGAGTAGCCGTCCGTGGCCGTGAGATTTAATTAACGCGATTTATGGGGCTGGTTCGCGCGATGATGTTTGGCGCCGAGCCGAGAAACGTTGGGTGCTGTTGGGCCTCGTTACCATACGCTATCTCTCTGTACTACTGCTGCTGCTGCTGATGATGATCAAACGAGCGGTCGCGGCGGTGGACGGGTGATGGGATGTGTTGCGCAAAAGGGGAGACGACCGGGGCTGCTGTACGGGTGCCGATTCGTGCAGCGCGGGATCGCCGGCTATTGGTTTTCGACGGGCTTTCGTTGAGTTCCTGTGCGTGTATCTTTTGCACGCATACGAGATGATGAATGGGATTCTGTCTGCGAGCTGGGGAAGCGATGTGGATTGGAATGTCAATTAGGAAGAATTAAACGAGACCGGATTCGTTAGCTCCGCACGCTGGAATGATAAAAGTGGCGCGCACTGTTGTGCATATTACATACGGATGCTCGATCGCGCCGAAACGTCCTCCCTTCTGATGGTATATACATCGGGTCAGCGGCGGAGTGTACTCAAAAAGACGCGGTCCAGATTGGAGCAAAAATTGGCCGTCGTTAGCCCGGCCTGCTCGGGTATACTATAATACCTCCTTGACTCGACAGACTCGACCTTACGTGTACTTGTATAATAACTACGTACGCACGATGCCATTATTCCATCACGACCGACACTCGAAACGGTCGCCCCCCCCCCCCCCCCCCCCCCCCCCCCCCCTACGACCACTCCCCGCCCCCCCCCCGCCACCGCCCCCCCCCCCCCCCCCCCCCCACCCCTTTCCATATTACGTCTTCGAACGCGCACCCCTCTATATTATACTCGCGAGACCACAGTCGATTGCAAACACCAATGTACGGAGCTGCACGTGTATGCGCACAATATCACGGGCCACGAGCAGAACCAAAAAGAGACGGCAAAAAGTGAAACAAATCGACAGGAGAGAGATCGGTATCCTCCCCGTAGGGAACGGGGTCGGGGGAAGGGGGTGCGCGGACAGCTTGACAAATTGCCCGCTGGTTCGCGTTTTCGCCAAAATCAATCACTCCCCGCTTGTCACCCGCACGCGTATATTATACATCTACACCCTCGACGCCGGTTAATTACACCGGCCCAGTAACACGTGTATTATACAATAGAACGCGTCCAGGGGCGTAATTTGCTTTTTTCGCTCGTCCGAGTCGCGCCGCTCGGAAAACAAAACTGCAACGGCCGCGGGGCGCACGGCGCGCGATCAGCGCAGGGCCGTCGCGCGTGTCATCGTCGCGGGAGGTGTAAGTTGATTGCGCGAAACTGTCCCGACGCTGCTGCCGCGGATGGATCGGCGAGCGAGTCCATCAGACGTGCAGTGTTTGTATCTCTCGGGTCTGGATTTTCGGCCGTTCAAATTTAATCGCCGTGTATACGCACACGCCTCCCCATAACGATTCTTTTTTCACGGTATACGCGTGCGTCGTAACATCGCACGGACAATCGTTACGAAATTCATTCCGCGTCCATTTCACGGATCCGTGCTACTGCTGTTATTATACCATTATTATGTGCACTCGCCGTCTATTCGTGGTGTATACAATATGGACCGGCAGGTCTCGCAAGGATGCACGAGAGGCGCAGTGCATACAGAGTAATAGAGCTGCGCAGTAGGCCTCCCGTTTCTCCCGACCGCTCTCATTTCACAGTTTGATTTTCATTCTTCGATTCGAGAGAACACAACGGGGCGCGGACCGGAGGAGGGGTGGGAATAGGTTGCGCGTATACATACAACGACGCGCCCAGGTGACCGGCTTTCGGCGCGATTGACAGAAAAGAGCCGTGTCATCTCCGGCGCGCTGGAATATTGTGTACATGTATACGCACGGTATACGGGTGCCCCTCGGGCTCGTGTTGTATACAGCCCTTTCGGGTGTGTTTTTTATCGGGCCCGTCTCTGATTTCCTTCGCCGCGGCCTTTCCTTCCATCCTTCATTGTTTAGCCGCGGTTGTGTGTCTCGCCAGCATCTGGCCCGAGAGACGGAGAGGATTATACCGGGCGACTCAGCAGAAAAATTCCCCTCGTTTCGATAAATTTTGGTTTCGATATTGGGGGGGGGATATTTTTTTCATTTCCCTCTCGTATGATGCATTACGATGATTTAGTGGTCGAACACAAAATATGTACTTTCCCCGATGATCCGTACTCTTCTGCCAACAAGAGGCAGTGGCATAGATCACGAGTGATGACACTATTGCGCTCTGCACATTCATCGTGTGCACAAGTATCAATACATTCTGGATGCAGCAGCTTTTCAACTCGTGCTCCCAGTTGTTCGGCGACATTCATTAAAATCAAAAGCCATGCACGAGGGAAGAAGAAAAAAAAAAAAGGGCGACCCACAGTCCCTCTCCTCCTCTGCTTATACCTTTCTTTTATGCACGAAAATTCGAAAAACCAGTCGCCTCGGCCTACTTACATGTAGATACAACCCTCTCGGCGATGATGATTTTTTTCTTCCTCTCAGCATTCGCGACGGCGACAGCCGCACAAAAGATCCTAACCATCCTGTATACAACAGTCTCGCTCTATATTTTCCCGAAACTCTCAACGCCCGTGTATAACGGCTCCAAGACCGGCGCCGCGATTGTCCGCGCGGAGGGTCAAGATTTTCCGGCGATGAATTTCACAACGCGGAGACGGTACGGGAAACATGACTTTTGCCGCGCGGGCGGAGCAAGAATGACGAAACCGAAGAACAACACACTGCACGGTTCTCGTCTGCAACAGCAATAACGCTGTACTACAGCAAGAGTGACGAGAACGCGTTGAAAAAAGATAAGATTATTACTCTTTTTTTGCACCGTTGTACACGGGTGTGCCGGAAAAAAAAAAAAAAAAGAAAAAAAAAAAAAAAAAAAAAAAAAAAAAAAAAAAAAAAAAACAGCCACAGACGTGTTAATCTCCCATTGTCGTTTCCAAACACTGGCGCATGTTCCAAGTTCGCACGATCATCGGAAAATCAAAGACGCGCGCAACACCGTCCACTTTCCACGAGTGCGCCGTTGTTTCACGCTCGTTTGTGCCCCATCCGGGTGGTATTGCGCGCGCGCGTGTGTTGTAGTACGCACCTTTCCATAATTGCCGATTCGCTTGACTTTCAGGAGAATACGGTAGTATTGTGTGGCACGTATACAACATACAGAAGCGACGCGGCCGTCATCTGCGAGAGGCCCTGTTTACAGAGGAAACAATACTGTAATCGTCGGGCTTTTCTCCTCCGGTCGAAAAGATTAGTCGTGCCACCTACCTCGCAGCTGCAGTGCAGGTATATATGTATCCATGTGCACAAGGGCGAGAGAAAAAAGAGCCTCGCCCGGCTGCGGTGGGGCATTTCCGCTGACTTGGTCCTCTCAAAATTCGAGTGACCCTCGACCGTGCGGTAAGCTGGGAAAATAGAGGCGCTCTCTCGATTCCATTATATTCCACCGGGATGGCTGGCTGGCTGGCGCAAAACCGGACTCTCATTGTTTGCCAACCTTTTCTTCCGAATCTAATCACCGCGAGGGAAGAATAATAGACAGGTTCTCCTGGAAAGCCTGTTCTGCTGTCCAAGTTGATTTTCTGCTGTCGCAATTTACACTTGCCGAAGATGGGCACAAAGGGGGGACAGTTGGTGGTATTTGCTTGATTATCGGGAACAGTTTAAATAATGAGTATTGCTGAGCGAGGAAAAAAAAATATTGTCCATACTCGGACAGTTGAACGAATTAATTTTATACCGATTACCATTGGCGGTATTCCTTGGCTGCTCTCATGTATTCTTTGAATATTGCTATGTTGTTTCAACCAGTATTATTGAAGAGCATAAGTCTCGGTGCTTTTTTTCGTCGAGGAACATCGTATTTCTTGAATAGACAAAAAGGAGAACGATAACTGTCGTTGAGTAACTGATAAGCCCCGAGTATATGAACGTAGTCGTAATTATTCTCTCGCGAGTCCTGTACATAATAGGGGCTGTGCGATGAAAATTCGTTAATTCCAACGATAAAACCATTGGTATCCATCGAGACCAGCTCGCCGGAAATAAATCCACCAGCCCGATCGGGTCCGGCAGAGTGACTGATAAGGGACGATCGAATCAAGCGAACGACACCATATCCTTAACCCCGAGGTCCGCTCTCCGGAAAAAAGAGAAAAAAAACGAAAACGGGCAGCATCAGCGGCAGCTGAATTCGTGCTCCCATTATGACGCCAACCTCAATAGCAAACGGACGCGTCGGATCGCCCGCACGTGTACATGCACACGCTTTTATCAGTATCCCGTCAATAAACACCGCACGATGTACACGACTCGCGCGCGCCGATATCGCGCCACGGCACGCGAGACTGTGTACGTACTCGCGCACCCGAAACTGTTTCGGAATAACAACCTTATCTCCCCCCCCCCCCCCCCGCGTGTGCCTACTTCGGGCGGGGGAGGGGGGGAGAAAAAGTTCGTAAAAGCGACGAAGAAGAGGAGCGTGCCTCGCGGGGATCGATTCGCTCGCCTAACGTCTTTTTAACCCGATTAATTAGCCCGGCCGGGTGGCGCTCTAATGCGAAATACTTGTATCCACGTCGTTTGTATGTATGTATATGCGTAGGCCGCGTGTACAGTTTGACCGGTGCTGTATGCCGGCGGTGACGTCAGCGACGCGCGCGCGCCTACCCCCATACCGGAGACGACAAAAGATAATCGATATTAATTGTGGGAAAGCGACGATCTCGTTGTAGGGGAGCTCCGTCGATATTCCTCGCTCCTCGTGATTGACGAATTTTGCGCGCGAGATACGTTGACGTGGCTCTCGGGGTACATTGCACATTTGTCCTTCGTTGCATTTTACGGCAGCACTTTTAGGATTTAGCCTTTCTCTCCTCTCGCGCGAATCGATGAATTGTACAAAAAAGTGTCCAGAGCTCGCTAAGCCCGGTACAATCGGAGTCAATCGTCGGCGCAAAAATATTGCCTCGTCGACCCAAATCCGCAGCTCCGTCCTGTCGTCCCCTAGATGTTTCAGAGAAGTCATCATCGCAGTCGAGTGTGAGGAAAAAAGAGAGAAAAAAGAAAGAAAAAGCATCCTCTGTTGTTGAGAAAAACAGAGGGGGGGAGAGAGAGAGGCCCCGCGACTCCCTTCTGTTCCGGAAAAACCGAGCAGCGCGTCCCCGCGGCGGACAGTCGGCGGGGAATATCCAAGGCCCGTTCCCGCCGCTCGCACTCCCGCGGAGAAAAACTCGGGGTCCCCGCATCACGCGCGCACGTGTGTGTATCAACGACAGCGCGGCTCCGGATCAAAGGGGGCCTCGTCGCACTCGTCCCCGCGTCCAGGTAAAAGAGACACACGAATGCACTCGGGGCGCATACGTTGTTACACTTGCGCGACAGTCGTGCACAGTAGCAGCCCGCAATCGACGGCTCTCCGTTCCGGGGGACGCGGGACCCTTTTTTGTTGGCCTTTTTATGAATAAAATATGCCCCGAAACCGGGAGGCTCGAGCTTGACGGATAGATATTATACGTACAGCCGATTTTCTGCGGTGCTAGTAACAATTTTGATTTCAGCTGCGAAAGGTGTGATTTCGATTGGGTGGGACGAAAAAACCTCGTAATTATACGAGTACGTAATTTTCCGAACTACACGCGTCGCGATCGACGGACGAAGAGGACGCGATCCCGTTGCGGAGTCTCCCGGAGATGATGCTGCCCGAATCCGATGGCTATCTCGTGATCGAACGATTGGGGGACGAGAAAGAGGAGGGGGGCACGTGACGCCGAAACATTCCGAGTGAAATTCCAAAGAGACATCTGTCATTGAGCTGGACGACGCTGTCCGCTCGTGTGACACTGTCGCCTCGGCATTCTCCTCCGCGTCCTCTTTGTGCCGTATACACGCGACGGGCCTCGCATTGAAACCCGGCCGCGTGAGATCGAACGAAAATGAAGGTCAGAACGCGATCGGTGACTTGTGAAGCATAAATCATGATTTATCGAGAACCGGTCGGCCGCTCGGCTGTCCCTTTTTTCATCCTTTGTACACTGTTGCTCTGCGTCGCGACCCGTGAAGTTTGTATGCGTATAATATACACATCTACTATCGTTCATGGATGAGGAAGAGGAGGGGCACCCCTTTTTTTCCACCGCACGATATTGTACTCGCGCGGCGCGTCGTATGCACGCGGGACTGCGAGTTATTCCTTTTTGTGAGGCCCGAAGAGGGGCTTGTACGTAAACGATGAAAAAAAAAGACGTCACCCGCGATGTAATTAATGATAAGGCGGGGGGAGCGATCGGTCCGTCGATTCGCGGCTCCGTCGAGCCCCGGGAAACCGATCGATCATGGCGAGCGACTTGATTTTCAAAGGGTTCATTGAAATCAACTTTTCTCCGATTCCAAAGCGATCGCCGCGGTGGCGGTGGGATTCCCGAAAACAGCGAAAGGGCGACGAAACGGGACACGCCCGAACCCCCTGTCTCCTGCATTTCGGAGTCGGAGGTCGATTCGCGTACCAGCACCGAAGGAGGAGAAAGACGAGCGCGCACCCGAGAATCGGGTCGTTGTGGGTATTATGGACAGATTTTAACTCTCGCGTGCGTATTACACTGTACCTATCCGGGCTCGTATATACAGTCGGGACCTCCTCCCCCTCTTGGGCTCGTCTCGCCGAACAATTATTTTGCGGGGCCCCCGGAGACCCCGCGGCGCGACTCTCCGCTCGCGAGACAAATGGCCCCGTGGCGTCGGCTATATTGCGTTTTAAAAACTGGCCTAATCGCTCCCCTCCCCGCTACCGAGGATCTGTTTTTTTTTTGTTTTTTTTTGTTTTTTTCAAGAAACTCGATACGCCGCCGATCGTTGGCTTCGCGATGTTCTCCGCAGCCGTGCGCTTGCATAATATACGCCGGGTGTGCTCGTGCGTCTCCTCGGAGGGATTCGTTTGATTTTCCTTTCTTTTTTCTTTTTTGCTGCTTTTCGATTATTTCTCCCTCTCCCTCTCGTCGTAATTTTCGTCGATGACGCAGGCCGATTCTTTTGCGACGCGGGGGAGACCAATACAAGCGGCGAAACAATTAGTCTTGCTGCTGTTCATCGTTTCGAGTGATCGATGAGCCTCGCTGTATTTTTTCGCTTCTTTTCGCCGTCCGAAATGGTTGACGAGCAAATATCGAGCTTTTCTTTTCCAGGTGGGATCGATGAACTGCGATTATTCGTCGAAACGCCGGCAATCGCGAGATTGCATCGAAAGATTCGAGTGAACATTCGAAACTCGAGTTCTTACTCGTATTCCTCCGCTCGTGAGGTTGTCGATTTATTGACTCACTCCCGTGAATAAAAGGTACCTCCTCCCACTGTACTACCTATATACGTATAATAAATCCGAGGGTACGAAAACAAAGCCGAAAAACCCCAAACAGAGATCTCCGCGTCGAAAGAGCCGATAGCACGGGCTCAAAAATAAGCGCCGCGTGGACAGGCCGGCCATCAGAGAGCGAGCTTTCGCGCATGTCGGGAGTTCGGGTGACGGTAACGCGCGTATATCGCCGGGGCAATATCAATACTCTAGCTGGGGCTAGGGGTTGAGGGGGGGGGGGGGCGACTTACACACACACACACAGCGACGAGGGCGCGCGTGTGCATCTGATTTTCCGAGCGCATCGGCGCGTGCATAATGTTTTAATGGAGTTTGCGGAGAGCGAAGCCAGCCAGCCGGCGGTTCGCCGCCGAGCGAGGGACGCGGAGGGGCCGAGGAACCCCGGGACGGTTTGCGTACCATTTACCCCCGCCCCGCGAGCCCAGCCATCATCTCGCCCGAGTCCGTCCGTTCGTCATCGTCGTCTCCTCTCTGCGCGCCCGTGCGCTGTGTGTGCACTATAAGCGAGTGGCTCCTGTTTACAGTGCTAACCGGGACGTTGTATACATACGTGTGCCCTCGGTATTACGATACTTACTTGCTCCGCTGCGGAGTCTCTCCCCGCGGCTTGCAGGGCCTGCCTGCGCCTCTCCGGCTGCTGTGATTCTTCCTCTCCCGTACAACAGTGACGAGGACGCTGGAAGCCTGTCCATGTACTTTGGCCGCGCCGGGAGGACGTTTCGGTACGATCCGTTTCGCACGATCGTCCCTCAAGTTTGCCAATCATTCGATCGGGAGCAGTCGACGTTCGTTCGATCGTTGTTGGTCGATGTCGGAAATATTTCATTGGCTGGACAATTTGCGGAGAGAAGGGGTGGTGAGCGAGTAATCGACGGCGGGATTTTCATTAGAACTGCTGAAATCGTGTTGAAGAGTGACGAAAATTATCAGCTAACGAATCGATTGTGTCGCTTTTTGGACGAATACAAGAATTAATGAACAATTCACGCCATCAGAAACAAACGAAACTTGTACAGGAGCTAAAGTATCTCCCTCGACGCTTTTATCTCCAGCGTCTCAGGCGGCGTGTACCTCTTTGTCAATGCTCTCTCGCAGTTAAAAAACCAAGTTAGTCATTATTGTGCACACAGAGTGGCGACGACGACGACGACGACGACGACAAAGAACGCGAAAATGGCGTATTCGCGAATTATCGTGGAGGAGCTAAACGACGGCCGCGTTGAACGGGTGACTCGCTCGCGCCGCCTTTTGTGCGCGTGCATAATTTCTCCCCGGGTCGCTCTTTGCACGCGACGTACCTTTCCGGCGGCGCAAAATACGATTAAGAATCTACTAGTAATTGAAAAATCCAAAAATATTTTTAAAAATTGATCGGACAGCGCGGGAAAGCTACCGCGTCCAACTTTCACGGTCCTACGGTGATCCGAAAGGGCCCCATATGTGTAAGCATGCTGACGCATATTCGTCGAAAAAGCCTCTGGACCTTAGCGCCAGCCCCGGATCTGGTGACAATTCGCCTTTGGCCCTTTTGACCAACGACGCCTGTACCATACATCATACTCGCACACCGCGCCGAATAATAGGATATCGAACAATGAAGGTTTTTCCACGGACATACATCTATACAACTCTCGGCGATTGTCGCCGACTCTGACGCTCCACGACGGTATTGTATCTGCTATTCCCGACGCTCCACTACCGTATATACCATGTATACACTCCATTGCCCCGCACAATAGAATCGCCCGGGCGCAGGTTGTACTGCTCCTCCGGGACCTGCCGAGCGTACGGCTGTCCCCCCCCAGCCCCTTTTTCTCTCTCTCTCTCTCTCTCTGTCCCCGTCTTGTCCCTTTGGCCGAGGACATTAAAACTCGGGGACAGGTCGGACGGACGGGGGTGTCGCACGCGCTTTTCCGAGAAGTATTAATATCACCGGCAGCAGAAGAGCAGCGCGCACGGGCTTCCTCGTTCGAGAGCTTCTCTCCGTGCATTGTATGCATATGCATCATTGTGTGCGGTGCGACCCGCTCTTACGTACAACGTACACAAAGGGCACGCGGTCGCGACATTTTCACGGAGCGCGTGATTTATGCGCCCCCCTGGAATAGAGTATGATATGGTCCGCAAAGGCGATACCGGGTTGGTCTCCTTCAGGCGATCGATGCGTATAATATGCGCTCGCGAGAGTGAGTTTTTTTTCTAACGGGGAACGATTTCGTTCTTTGGGTTGCGTCTTTGAAAAACACGTGTCGAATATCGTGAAATCATCATTACGCGAAGAAACAGTTGCTCTTCTGTGAAAAGTCGTGCACGAGATGTGCAAAAAATTCAGAAAATATCGGGCGATCGGGATTCATTTCGCGCGAGAAAACCTTGCGGTCCATTTCCCGGGAGTGTCGATGAAGGGCCGAAAATGCGATCAACGATTACGTCTACATAATATATGGCTCATTTCACAAAAACTGCGATGTTTCATTAAGCCTATGTTCATCGGAACAACGCATTTTATTGCGAAGTCATCAAAAATCTCATTTTTAGCTACTTATACTGCATATTATATTATGTGTTAAAATTTTCATTTTTTCAAGATGTATTTTAAGGTAGTTGATGCCAATGTATATGTATACCTGATCAAATTGACGTTTATTGAATAATTTGCAACGCAAATTATCAATAATTTACATAAATTCACACCGAAACAGCATAAAAAACTTATGAATCACATAAAACCCGAGAAATATTTTAAAATTCTCATAAAATCCAAAAAGTTAGGAACATTTTAGCATTACATAGATATACTGAAAGCATTGCAGAATACACAATGATTTAAATATTTGAAAGACAGCACAGCTAAATGATCCACAATTTTAATATGTTGTAGCTAAAGGTATCCGTACTAGCATATTAGTTTATCGATAAACTCTGTTGAGCGATTTTTTAGAAATTAATTATAATGTCTGTTTTTACAGGGTTAGCCCATATTACCAATGTTAAAGAGTCCAACTTTGAAGCGTTGTATCACGAAAATGCCAAGGGCAATCTTTTCAAAATTTGAACCAATGATGTACAGCAATATTACGAAGTGATCCCGAAACTTTGGGACATTTCTGTTGTAGGTCAATTTTTGGACCAACTACCTAGAAATTCGAATGTTTTTAATTATCCATTAAGTAACGATAGTGTACGAAGGCTTCTGGTGTGCATATGTACCAAACTAAATTTTATTGAAAAATTTCTATTTGGGGCTTCAGAATTGCCAAAAGAGTACCATTTAAATTAACACGTGTATTCTAAAAATGACAATAGGGCCAAGCCAAAAAGTTTCCAGCTAGTTTGGACCTCACATGTCATACGAAAAATAATACATAAATTCTAAATACAAAATTTTCAAAATCCTATTTCACACATTAAAATATCGCGTTTTTCGTGCATGTAAATTTTTCGCGTATGTTTTTCGTAAATGATTCATGTATATAATTATTATGCAGTGAAATTATTGTGTTGTAGTACTTATTCTATTATATAATTACATCATATACGTATACGTTATTAAAAACTACTCGATTAAAGTTTCAAGTGAAAGATAAGTCTACTTACGGAATGTAATCTCCTTATTCCTTACTCCGTTGTTGATTGCTCACTGCTCCGTAGTACGTGTTCACTCGACGAATGACTAATTCGCACTGTTAACAAAACATTAGATGAGTTGCGCAGCCTAGTGCGCAGTATACAGTGCGCAGCTCAGCCAGGTCACTGACATAGCTGACTCACCAGATGTTTTGTTAACAGCATGAATTAGTTATTCGTCGAGTAAACACGTATTTATTGAGCAGTAAGCGATCAACAACAGAGTAGGAAATAAGGAGATTATGGTTCGTGAGTAGACCTATTTTTTATTTAAAACTTAATTAGAGTAGCTTTTAATAACGCAACTGTATATAATATGGATATATGATAAAATGATAAGTCATAATTTAATGTTTTCATATTCAGTTATTTTATCATGTGGTATGCACATAAATAAATTGATAAACATTGACGGATAGTTGACAACCAATGTAACATCATTGCCAACACTCGTAACTTGAACAGAATATTTATTAATATCGTACATGGATCATTTCACAAAAACTGCAATATTTCATGAAGCCAATGCTTAAACACAACGCGCCGAATATTGTATTAAACAGTGTAAACTAATTTTCTCTGGATAGACCTTATTAAATCGAGTAAAAAAAATATTTGTTGTGGCCGTGAGATGGAAAAAATAGGCCAAAATGTCATTACCGTAATGGTTTTTGAAGGTTTTTTAAAAATCCCATGTAAATTAACATTGGTTGTCTAAACATGACATTAGAGTCGGGCCCAAAAGTTTCCAGCTAGCTCGGACCTCACATAACGTAAAAAAAGTAATAAATAAATACTAAATACTAAATGTTCGAAATCCCACTGCACACACTAATGCCCCGTTTTCCGTAAAATGACCCATGCATACATGATCCCGAGCTCCAACACATACACCACGACTGCATGGGCGTAACACAGTTTACTTCTAGCTCTCCCGAGAAAGAGAGAGAGACGAGCGCCACGTCGTCTACGTAGCAGCGTAACTCGCCGATGCCCCAAGCCCCGCGTCAGCAGACCATCGACACCCAAAAGCCAACGCACTGCACAGGAGTAACTTTTTTCCTCCCATTCTTGGCCCTAGAGCTGTCAACCCCCGCTCGCACGCAATTTCCAACTTTTGGACAATGGGCGCGCGGCCGGCCAGCTGTCCTACCCGAATTGACACTACACGGTGTCTCGAAACTCCATCCGCTCCATCCAAGGGAGCCACGAAAAGAAGCCGCTAATTATCGAAACCATCATTTGTTACGTATACCCGTCGACGCCGCGCCTCGTGATATACGTGCGCGACGGCTCCTCCTCGTCGATGGAGTTGTTTCGGTGGTGCGGTCGGTGTTTTTGAAGAGCCCCGAAACCCGACGGGAAGCGTGAAACGACCGCCCGAGCGCGCAGGGCTTTTTCGGGGGATTTCTCGGATTGCGTCATTCCGAGGGGATCCGGGGCGAATCGACGCGGCCATTGTGCTTTTCGAAAATCGGTCCAAAAGCTTTTTCGAGTACTCCGAGGGCCTCTGCGCGCACACCACACACACACACACACACACACAGTTCAGAAAAGTCGTTCGAAGAATTTCCAAGGTTCCAAAGGACGTTCGAAGAATTTTCAGGATCCCTCGAACTGTTGACCAAAAGACTCTCTCTCAATAGTGCGCGCGCTGCTCGCGTCGGTGTTTAATCAACTCCGCCGTGAAAGCCACCCACCCGCACAGCCTGCACACGAACGCATCGAGTGGCGCGTACAGGAAGGGGTGGACAAAATTCCCGTCGGCTACAAAAATGCACCCCCCCCTCCCCCCCTCCTGCCCACGTCGACGCGAGCGCGCGCGCGCGGTGTAATAAAGCCGAGGCTCGGAACGCGCGGAGGGTGAAAAAAAAGAGCGTAAAAACCACGGTTGGTTCGTAGATCGGGAGCATACGGTGCCTATCTGTACACACCATACACACGTACAGCCCAGCTTGGAGGGAGAAAGAGCGCCGGCCAAATATTGACGTTGGCGCGACCTCCCGAAAATCCGATACACGCGCGCTCCATCACATGTATATATATATACAGCACCACCCGATGCACCTGCGCGTACGACATCCCACCGAAGGGAAGAGGCGGGCATGGAAAATCCGCCGGGCAATCCGATATTCGCACGCCCCCCCCCCCCCTCGCGCCCTTTACCGACTGTCGCGCGAAATAATGGCCGCGGCGGCTCTCCCTTTTTGGTAGGGAAAAAAAGAAAAAACTGACAAACGCGCACCCGCGGGGTGCAACCGACTGCTGGTGTATTCGCACGCGCGATGGTGTAGAGGCAATCCCGGCTTATGGCATACCGCTGTGTATCTATATACATATACACGTGTCCCGATCCCGTTTGTTCATTACGGCGGAGGCGCGTACAGCGCGCGCGGGAAAACGCGATTTCGCCCCGTCCCGCTCGTCCCTCCCGGCCGAGCTTTAATTTCGAGAGCCGCGCCCCCCGAACGAATCTGCATCGCTATGCAGCCGGTGCGGATACTTTTCATCCCCTATAGCCCTTCCTCCCTCTCTATGAGGCTCTCGCATGGTTTTTTCATTGTTCTCGCCCGCGAGAGGATTGTCGAGCCGAAGGCACAGGGCACACCGATTCTGGCGATAATCAGATTAGTACGGCAAACAGAATTTTTCTTTGCCCCCCTAACACTAATAATCCTTGTGTGCATACAATTCACGGCGAAATGCGTGGTACATAATATGGTAAATACGGTACTCTCTAAATGTATAGTAGATCGGCAGGATTCGTTTGATCGAGCATCGCCCGACGCGCGTACAATTAATTTGCCCCGAACTTTACGCGCGATCGTTGCGAAAACATACGTCGGACGGATAAAATCCCGCGATTACATCCCGCAGTGCCCGCGGAGAAGTTTGCTATGTGTCGGAAAATATACGCGGAAGCTGCTGCCGGATCGCCTGCAAACACTGCACGTAAAGTATTGTACATCGATCGCGTGAATAATCATCAGCAGCAGACGCTTGAAAATACTTTCGGCGCGTTCGTTTCCCCCCCCCGCGAATGTTCTGATCAAACGATACTTCCCGTGCTCGCGCTCGCTCGGCACATATTGCTGCAGTGTGCAGATGTGCGTGAAAATTCAGCGCCGAATTCTGATCACTGTATCCCAAAGAGTTTGAAAGCGGAGGAGAGAGAGAGATGAAGAAAAATGGATCACGAGCGCCGAAATTCGAATTTACGATGGTATAAACACGGGCCGTGGTATGGTTGTTTGCTTGCTCCACCCGAGGTCCCCGGTATACCGAGTATTGTACGGCCAATACACACGTCACGACGATTCTCCCTCACTTACAAAGAAATAAAAAATAATCATGGGGGGTGCCGCCTAAAACAGGTTTTTTTAGCTCTCCGTACACTCGAGCGCACGGAGTATGCAGGGTACTCTAGATTCGAGCGAGCGAGCGAGATTGTCGTCGCTCCGGCTTTTTACATTTGAATCGGAAAAAAAACAAAACGAATGATGAAAAAGAACCGAAAAGTGTCCGATATCCATTAATAATGACAAGTGGCGCCCAATATAATCTCCCGATGACTCGATGACTTGTTCCCTCTCTGAGTCTTTGTACCCTACGTACACACCGCGCGCCGTCTCTCGCGTGTTCGTCATCGTCGTCGTCGTTGTTGCGCACACACCGTGTCGCATCCTAGTGATGCTCTAGTTTTTTCAAAACAACCTGACCAATCAGAGAGCTGTATCAAATGGTATCGGGCTGTATCGAAGTGTCGCGATCAGACCCCTGCTCTGCACCGGGTAAAAAGGCCATCAGCGCATATTATTATCATCATCATTATTGTTATACACATATACGCGGAGACGAAGCTGCAAGCACCGCCTATATTCCCCCCTTTTTTTGCCCCCCATCCCTTTCGGTCCACGGTATGTATGCGTCGATTGTATACGTACGAGAACGGGAGGGAGAGCGAACGTATGGGGCGCAGGAGGGCGGGGGGCAGTAACAAAAAACAAGGAGAGTGGGTTCTTAAAGGCCCCATTGATGCTGATGGTCGGGAGCGGGGCGGCTGCCGCGTTATAATTACCCCTCGATCGGAGAAATCGGACTGCGTGTGTACGTAAGTAAATATATAATATTGCCATTCGCTCATCAGCTCCCGTTCCGCCCTCCACTTTGACACTGGAAAACGGGAGGCGAAAAAGCGGCCCCCAGACATTCTCATGGCTCCCCCGATGATGGGAGAGTAAGCAAGTTTGATCTTCTTCGACAACGCACCGCGTCCATCAAAGAGTCTACAGCAATGATTCGTTAAACAAGTCTGCCTTCCGAACAGATCGGCCAGATTTCGACCGACACGGGAACGACGTATGCGCGCGCGAAAAAATCATACACCCACTCACATGTGTGCAGCCAAAACAGCGCGATCGGCGAGGAGGGGGATGATTCTCGCGAGGCGCGTGCGCTCGCGTCAATTAAAACCTCGACCGAATCCCTTCGCTGTGCATACACACGCGCGCGCGGTTTCTCCTCCACAACTCCACGACGTACACTCGCCGTGTCTTGATTCGTGAACCGCGAAATTCAAATGTTCTAATTATTTTATATAAAAGAAAATCCATAGCTCCTAGACAAACAGTTGTAACTTTGATAAGAGATTGTTCGGGTCACATGTGCTATTGCAGAATCGTTACTTTATCGTTTGAGTTGTTGCTTTTATTTTAGCGTCACAAATAAATACCAGCTTTTGAATTTCGCGGCTTACGAATCGAGACACGGCGAGTGTATTATACGCGGCGGCGCGTGCTAAGAACAAAAACCAGCAGCCCCGGCGCTCTTCTCCTCCGGCACCATACGCGTGCACTTTGTACGTTACGTGTGTGTGCAGAGAGCCGGTACGATTGCCCCGAAAGAGTTTCTCATTAGGCGCGCGCGCGCGGGGGGGAAGAAAAAAGTCCGACACCCGGGGGGGTGGGGGCGCGCACGCTTGCACCGCGCATGCCTAAATAGAACGAGCGCGCTGTGCACAACTATCGGGCGAGAGGCGGCTGATCGCGCGCCGCCGATAGTACTGTCCGCGGGCCCCCAGAAACGTGTGCGCGGGGGAATCAGACCGCGTGCATCCGACTTTTTTTTTTCCCTCTGTTTTTCTCCCCCCCTGGCTTCCTTCGCTGCTGCTGTTTCGGTCTGTATGCACGACCCAGTGCACGTCGGTGTATTATACCCACTAGCGGAGGGTTGGCTGGGTCGTTGTTTTTTTTTGTAGGAGCATCTTTTCGCGCGAGGCAGGGACCTACTGCAGGGACCGCGGGAGGATCGATCGGCCGTCCGTGTGCACGTGTGTAGGGGCCGAGATCGACGCTCCGCCGCGTGCGGATGGACTCACGCGCGGCCGCGGAACTTTCCTCCGCGCGGCTCGGCGGGAATCGCAGCGCGTATGCATGCATGTACAAAGTAGTGCTCGAAAAGCGTGACGGCCCGACGGGAGAAAGCGCGCCGCCGCGGGACGTTAACGTTGCCGGTCGGACTTGCTTTTTTTATTTGCGTGACGTATTACTACTGCACATGGTACGTGCTGTGGGAGAACGCGGGGGCGCGAAAAGTCGGACGGTGGATTTTCGCCGTTGATTTTCCGAAGGGGGGATGGACAGGTGAGTGGGGTTGTTTGTTGGTTTTGCGGCCGAGACGCGTTTGTCTAAATTGTACGGTGCTTTTGTGGGAAAAGGTTGGTGAAATATCGGCGTGGCCATAAACCGTTTGTCTCCCGAAAGCTTTTTTTTCTCATTTGATGTGCCTTTGTACTAGTATACATGTATATCTACTAATGTAAATTGGGAACGAACAGCAAACTTGGACCTATATTATGCACGATGTTTGAAAGCTGATGTAAAGACCTGCAGTCGCGAGTCCAGAGTTTTAGTCTCGACTTCGGCCCCCGGCTCCAACGAACGTGAGGTTTTTAAAAACTCGATGATTTATTGTTTCCCACCCTCGAAGAATCGAACGAATCGAACAAAAGTTTTTATCATCTCAAAATAGTCCGAAAACCCCGATTTTTGCATTCACGAACCGCCCCATCGAACCGAAGCCTGCGCCGGAGGATAGCATCGGGCTGACGGAACCCTTCCCCCTTTCGACAGTCCCCACCCAGACCCTTGTGTGACCCATCGAGCCCCAATATCATACCCCTGGCCCGTGAGAAAACCCTTTCCCCCCGCCCATCCATCAGTCTAGTATAATATTCACTCATGTACACCTACAGGCGTGCAGGGGAGCAGCTCGCGAAGAGCATGCGATTGTTCAACAGCTGTCGCAATGCGCCCATGGTCTATTCGAAAAAGTGACAAACCTCCGCCCCCGCGGCTGGAGTGACTCGATCGCGCATATACATCGGAGCAGCAGCTCGCGAAACATCAAGACGTCCAACTGCCGTTGTGTATATATTTATACATCGGACTGTATAATACAAAAGCACGTAGAAAACGCACAGAGCCGCGGGGGGGTTGGGTGCGTCGTCGTATGTAGCCGCAGGGGGAGGATCCGTGCGCGAGGGCCGACTGTCCGTACGTATGACACACAGCACGGCCCGCGGGAGGACGAATGAGGCGCGCGCGACTAGCGAGAAGCCAACAAACAACAACAACAACCAGATGCCCCGATCCCGACAGTGGTAGTAGTGTAGTAGTAGTAGTAACGGTGAGCGCCCGCACGCGCATCAGTAGTAACAGACCGGGGAGAGGAGAACCGCCAGACGCGCGTATATACACGGCGCAGATGGCGCCACTCTCCCAGTCGCGCTCCAGCCCCCTGCGCCCCCTCCGTTTCGGAGCAGCGAACTCAACTTCTCTCTCTCTCTCTCTCCGTGTGTTCCAGCGCTCGCGCGACTGTCAAGCAGCAGCAGCAGCAGCACCGGTCTCTCGGAGGGTGGCACCGGTGGAGGGGATGTCGCCAGCTACTCCGGCCCACGTACCGCTGGTAGGGGCCACGAGGCGGAGGACGAGGGTGGTGGAGGCGGCGGTGGTGGGGACGCGGAGCGACGAGGAGCGGCGGCACCGGCGGCGGCTCGAAACAGCGGCGGCGGCGGCGGCGGCGGCGGTCCCGCGGCGGCGGAGGAGAAGAAGGAGGAGGAGGAGGAGGAGAGCCGACCGGCTTCAGAGACTGTCGAGCCGACGGCCGCGTTTGACGTCGCCTCTCTCGTGCTCTACGGCTCGCGCGCGCTCCCCATACGGCTCAAGATACTCCTCGACCGGTTGTTCGACCAGTTGAGCCGCGCGCAAGTGCTCAGACTGCTGGCTGCCTTCGGCTGGACCCACGAGGATTACACGCGGGGCTACATACTGCAGGTGGGGCCTGTCCCCCCCCGCCCTCTTTCCCTCGGCACTAAAGGCCCCGGGAAGGGGGGCCCCCCTCTCCTCTCCCCCCCCCCCCCCCCCCCGCCACTCCCGAGACCGGTGTGTCGGTCTCTCTCGGCTGACGGACGGCTGCGACGAACTCGTCAACGGGGAATCGGAGCGAACCGTGGGTGGGTGCATTAATAAGACAAACACTCGTCGCCGCGGTCGTCGTCCTTAAGAGTACGCACGATGCCCAAGTGGTCGCCCGACGGTGCGGGACAAACGACCCACGCGCCTCTTTTTCCTCCCCGCTGGCCCGTTGGTCGTGCTCCACTTGTAAAACTCTCTCTCTCTCGGTGCTCCAAAAATATCGACTTCGCTCTTCGGGCTTGACAGCCGTCGCCGTCGTCTTCCTCCCAACGTCGGTCAATCTTGCTGTCGCACCTAATAATATGCGCGTTCGGTCGGTATTTTCGATAAATATACGCGCGCTGTCATAACCCTTCATCCGGTTTTTTTGCTCCCTCCTCCCGTCGCGGCGTCCCGACCTTGCCTCCGCTGGCTCTCTACCGTACACAGAGGCGGGCGAGCGCGTTAGTTTGACACTTGTCGCGGGAGTCTTTTAGTACGGCCCGTACGCTCTGACGCTCGTCAGCCGGGATTTGCTTTTAGCGAGGAGAGCTCGGCTCTCTTTTTTCTTTTCTTCCAAATTCTCTTTCGTAAATACACACGCGCACGCTCTACTGATGCTTGTCGCTAGAGAGAGAGAGAGAGAGAGAGACACCGATTGGCCGTGTCGGGCGACGAACGAGCGGAGAGGATCGGGAAATAAAGTGAAGCCACGCAGCGCGAGGAAGAACTGTGCAATCGTGGGACTCGGACGTTGAAAGGAGGACGAAAGATGAAAAGTGGTCCTGTGTTGTCGCGGGACGATGGAAAAATACAGACTCGCAGTGCAGAAGCTGGAACAGTGCGCAACGGAGCAAGTGAATCGCGTGTGAAACGGTGCGCGCGGGAGGAGAACGAGTGACGTGCCCATCGCGTGATATTTACAACTGTGCGCCCGATCGAGCGACAACGGCGGCCAGAGACGAGGCGGGCGCGACGGACGACCGATCGACCGGCCCGGCAGCGGAAGCCCGAAAAGCTGTCACGTCGGATCTAAAATCAGCGCCCCGGCCCCAAGGACCGTACTGCGCGCTCCACCGGGGCGCGTGCCGATTCGGCGCTGGACGCGCCCGAGGATGCCGGGTTCCGGCGAGTTGGCGCCGAAGTAACACGGCCGAATGCTGGAAACGGAAAAAACAAACCGTCCGAAGCGAAAAAGAGGCGCTCGCCGGTGGGACGGACGAAACGGTCCGCGGGGGATCGGAGAAAGAGCGGAGGCAAGTGCATCAGCCCGCGGTCGAAACGCGGAGACAACAGCGACGACTGCTGCGGCGAATACCTGTGCGCGAGAGGACAAACATTACACGGCCGGGACAAGCTGTGTCGCGCGGTCGCGTTGGAAAACCATCCGGGATTCTGCACGAGCGTCTACATTTGTGGGTAAACCGAATTGCGCGGACGTCGGCGTGAAATTGAGCGTCTATGTATACGTACCTGCGGTGGAAACCGGTTTCCCCGCTCTCGCGCGCGCGCTCCCCAGTATGCGCATATATACACGCGTGACCGTATTGTACACGTATATACATACGCGCGCGCGCGCGCGCTCCGATCGCGGGTATTCGCTCTTTTTGTCATGCTGTGTGCAGTACGTGCGCGTGCGTGTATACGACACCGAGAGAGATTTTGCACGCGCGGGGCGCGAGATTAAACCGACGTCCTTTGATTCTCCCCCTTTTTGCGCGTTATTCTTTTGCGTCGTCCTTCACCCATTCACCCTCCGCGCCACGTATAAGGTGTATTAAAACCCGCCGAGAGAGGATATCGGGTTCGCGATCGGATTTCCGAGAGAGGAGCCGGGGCGCGCGCGCGCGACACCGATAATGCGCTCCTTCGCCCCCCCCCCCCCCCCCGCTAGTCGACGACTTTTGTTTTTCCCTTTCGGTGCCCACGTACGTACCCTCGGCCTCCGCTTCCTCGTGATTCTCGTCTTCTCCTCGCACACACGATTCTCTCGTAGGCGGACGCGACCATGAGACACGTACCCACAACTCGGGCTAACGATAATCACCCCCCAGCGCGTTTGTTTGCCAACGCGGGGGGCGGATGTGGGCAAAAATCGGCGGATCGTATGTAGCCGTGCGCGGCTCTCGCCGATACGATCCCGGGGGATGCGCCGTTGGCGAGTGCGACGCCAAGATTGTTATTGGCCCGTTTGTGCTCGCGTGAGTATCATGATCGGCGCAGGTGTGTCTTTATCACGATTATATATATATGGTCGGGGGAGGACGGTGTTTTGTCTTTTGGTACGGAGATTGATTCGTCTATCAAGTGTCCCCGACGCTCGGGCGTCGCAGTTTGCCTGTGTATCCGTTGGTTATTTGTTCCGTGCGGGTGCGATCGGGCCGAACAGATTTTGAACGGATGTGCGAATCGCCGTTGCGGTTGCTCGCGAAGATCGGTAATCGGCCATTGCTGTTGTTCGGAAACCGAGAGGTACAGATTCGTCGTACTCTTTCTTCCGACGTCCAAGGAAGTGGGGAGACAAATAAATTAAAACATTGCCAGGGATCGAAGACTCCTCAAACAGTGCACGAGATCATACAACCCACGCCGAACCGACGATTTTCCTTCGAATCTCCGGGGGAAAATGACGGTATATCGTGCGATATTAGTCGAATGCGGAGAAGGACGCATCGCGGCGGCAATCCGTTTCTCAACCGCGGAAGAACAAAACTTTGCAAGCGCCGCGGGTTCGCCGAGCATCCAAGTTTTCGGACGCGGCATCGTCGCCCAGCGCCTCGGAGCTGCCCTCGGATCAACGCATTCCGTCGGCGATTCTCGCTGTCACCGATCCCCGCGCCGTCCGTCGCTCTGCGCGCGCGATGCATCTCTCCCCCGAGAGTCCGTGCTTGTCACCGCGAAGCTCGGTTCTCCCAACCTCGGGTAGGAGACCGATGCAGCGACAATGTTCGACAGCTCGCGCATCCGTACAGAGGGAGAGGGACGGGAAAGGGGCCACCTGTCGCCGGCTCAAAGCAGCAGGCGGTTTTTGAAAGAATCGCGCGACGCGGCCTCGGAGGGGGCCCGTTGAGAAAACA
Source organism: Copidosoma aretas (assembly GCA_030522625.1). Taxonomy (NCBI): domain Eukaryota; kingdom Metazoa; phylum Arthropoda; class Insecta; order Hymenoptera; family Encyrtidae; genus Copidosoma; species Copidosoma aretas. The sequence goes on along the minus strand of JAPYYV010009263.1, from coordinate 2,032 downwards.
AGACGCGCGGAAAAAGTGTAGCGCCCGCGTGCAAAAACACGGCGCGCGTTTTCGCGAGTCCGGAGTCGAGTGTCGGCGAGCGGGGCGAACCAGCTTCTCTCCCGATCTTTTTTCCTCTTTGGTGATTTTCGGGCGGACTTTCGGAGTTTAGTTTCGAGCGCGGGTCGTCTGCGCGTGGAGCGGGGAAGCGGAGCAAAAAAATCCATCAGGTTCATTCGGTACGGTGGATTGTCGAAGAACAACGTTGGAGGCGTGCAAACCAAAACTCGGGGAGGCAGAGGGGCAGGTATGGCCCGATATTTTTCAACGATCCACCTGCGGACGGCCACGATGGGAGTCGAGCGTTTATTTAGTAATGTCTTCCCGACTTTGAGCCAGAAGACGTCAGTCGACAAGGTTCGGACGATTTCGCCGCTGCTTGCACTCCCCGACCGGCGATCGCTCACCTCTAAAACGGAGCGGGGGGGCACTAAAACCCGGGGACTCGCGCGTCGGAGGGCAAGGGAAGATCGGGGGAGCCCCCGATGGCGCGGAGAAGCTCCACCGCAATGGTTGTTCGTTTCCCCGAGATCTCCGCGCCGCG
>JAPYYV010009262.1:0-17961 GCA_030522625.1 Copidosoma aretas | reverse complement strand
TCGATTGAAGAAATAAAGGCCGAATCGCTGAGAGTGCTCAAGGAAATACCAAAGAGTGAATATCAAGAGCGCTTCGAAGATTGGAAAAAACGCTGGCATTAGTGTATTATATCTGGGGGGGGGACTACTTCGAAGAGGACCACATTGATGTAGACGAATAAATAAGTATTTTTTTGAAAAAACGAGAGTTCCGGGTACTTTTTGAACACACCTCGTATTTGACTGTCTTTGTCATAGACAGCTGTCAAAGTACCTGATGATCTAAAGTGTGCAAAGGATATCGTCTCATTGTTCAGCATCGTATGCTGACTTCGGGAACAAGTTCGGCAACGATTGCTTGACTTATTATCTGCGAGCTTGTGTAAGCAGAAATAATTTGTGCACAGATCCTTTTGGGCTACCAATTGTTTGTATTTCTATGAAGTTTCGCCCTGAAACTCTCCACAGCGATAAATAAAATGCTCTCCTTGATAGTAGAAGCTATTTTGTTGTTTATCCGACTAGTTAATCGCAACGTGGCTTTTTAACTGCTCCATGATCTTGGAGGCCTTTACAGATGTACTTATAATCTGGAGCATTGATACGGGCTGCTTTGTAAAGGTCTTAAGTTGAGAGAACGTAGGTGGATCTGTTTGAGAACCCATTGACGACTCTCATTTACGGTAGGTTCGTGCATCAAGCTTCCCGACAGTGAGTGCAACGATCAAATCGTCCCAATGGTACCTGTGTCGCTTAAGTTGCTTGAGCACTGCAAGGGCATCGACTGTACCACTAAGTAATGCCTTAAGCTCCGAAGCAGACTCCATTGCGATGACTGGTCGATTGAGCAGATCTCGAACAAAAGCTGAGACAAGACGTTGCTTGTTCGTTTAGTCGTCTTCAAGAGCTTTCCAAGCGACCTCAAAGTTGTCATCTGTAAGCTTAATTGTACAGCAAGTTAATATTCGAGAATATTCAAGAAGCTATAAGAGTCTTTCTTGCACGGCAAGTCTTTGGCTTTGAAGGCATCATAACAATAACACTTTGAACACTTAATTCTTAGAATTTAAGTAAAGGAAGTAAATGTACAAGCGATAAGAACAAAATTTGAATTACATGAAAATACGTACATTAAAGCTAGTTTAATTCCGAGCATATGCATATATATTTAAATAGAAATAAAATGAAAATATTAAACTCTAATTTTACAATTGGGACTGGGCGTAAATAATTTTTTTCGCACAGTAATACCGTATTGTTATTTTAAAATAGGATTTAAAATCGTTGAATGTTTTTATAGACCATTGTGAATCAATGCCTACCATTTTCAATGTCATAATCCATGCTGTATTATTACTGTAAAATAATACTAATCCTATACCATAAGTCCCCTTTTAGAAATGTAATAAAAGATATACAAATTCAAAGGACATTTAATTATTTTAAATCAAATTTGATAAGAATATTTTATTTAGATGAATGAAAGGCCTCTTGATGCAGAATTATTACAACTATTATACGATATTTTTGAGTCAGATATTGATGGGCACCTGTATCGAGGTTATAGTATAATGCCTGCAAAAGGCTTGGTACCAAAAGATTCCCGAAAAAAAAGAGAATTGTTTTTTAATTCAGGAGAAAAAAAAGAAGTTTGGTGGATTTTCTCCGGAATGGGCTCACAATGGGTTGGAATGGGTAAGTAGCCGCTATATATACTTGTGCATGTAATAATTCTTAGTTCTAATAAGCTTCTAAGATCGTGTCATTATTTACAATGTACATCTTGCTCTTTCCATACTGTTTATAAAAGACTTTTATGTCGGTTAGATTCGAATCAATTAATAAAGGATGATTTTTATTCGATACAAAATATATATAACTCTCTTATTATAAGCCTGTAAGGTACAGTAACTCTGGGAAAAAATTATTGCAATGAGCTTCTGAAACAAGGAGTTTTTAAAATCTGCTTTATATGTTTAACTGCATGTCTCACTTAAAAGTTGTTTCTGAGCCATATGTTATCTATTGAATCCTAAAACCAAGTATTAACATCTATGTACATTTAGCATTTGACGTGAGCAGATAGAAGAAAAAATTGTTATTCTGTAAACTATAAAAATAGATAGTAATCCATCAGAAAACAATACTAAATTTTTTTTAGATTTTCTAAACACTACTCTTGCTGTTAATGGCGGTCAAATGTTTATAATTTTTTAATATTGTATAATTATTATTCTTATTATTTGTATTATTATACAGTAGCAATAGAAATTCAAAAATTAATTTCCGAGTGTACTAGTTTCCGCCATTATTCTCTGTCTCTGGCTACATCTAGCCACGACCTATTATTAAACTTATCAATTTCTGTACTAGTTCCTAACCCTTTATCATTCCATCTTAGTTTTGGCCTTCTGAGTGGTCTAGTTCTCTCTGGTTTCCCGATCATGATTATACACGCGGTTCTTTACATTCCCGTCCTAGCAACGTGTCCAGTCCATTGCAGTCTATGAGCTTTTATTACCCGGCCTATACTTGGGTCCCTATATAATTTTTCGACCTTCAAATTACGCAAAATTCTCCATTCTCCGTTAACTTAGGCCCCTGTTGCCGCAAATATTTTTCGGAGTTCTTTTTCCTCGAATACTTCGAATTTTTTTCTCGCTTTTTGATATTGCCTACGATTTGCTTTTGTACAGGAGGACCGCCATTATAATCGTTTAAAGATACGCATTTTTAGACGTTTTGGAATAAGTCATGATTTTAACAGCTTACCAGCCCTATAATAACAAGCATTTGCTGATCGTAATCTCTGCTTAATCTTGTCCTGGAATTGATTTGTATCATGATTATTAAATACAAGATATTAAAGCTTTGAAACTCTCTCGAACGATTTTCCCCCTACTCTACGTGGTCACACTTAAATCATTTACTCTATTGTTACTCGTGTATTTTGCTTTTTCTTCGCTTATTTCAAGTCCTACTTTCTCCGCTCTTTCGATAAATTTTGCAGTGTTCCGTATTATAATTTCTTCGCTGTCGCACAGCATACTTAAATCGTCCGTAGATTCTAGTATTTGAAAAGTTCCTTTCAGATACATCCTACTTTTATCTTCCTGAATATATCGAGTCACGTATTCTTAAACTAAGTTAAACTATAACGGAGATGGCAAGTCCCCTTGTTTTAATCCCTCGTGTATTTTAAATGGCTCTGAAAGTTTGTTCTTAACGTGAACCCTTCCTCTTCTGTCTTACATGAAAACGCGGATCAGAGCTACTAACTTTGTTGGAACCCCAAGAGAGACCAGGATATAGTACAATTTTGATTCGATAATTAAGTCATACGCTTTTGTGAAGTCTACAAACAGTTACCCAAATTCGTTGTTGAACTTCCTTTCTTTTCTATCATGTGTTTGACTGTGAAGTTTTTGTTAATAGCTGATCTGTTACGTCTGGACCCACATTAATAGTATCCTATGGTATCTTTTGTAGAAGAGGTTAATATGTCCGAGAGGACATTATTTAAAACATTGTACCAGGTCAAAAGTAATAAAATACCTCTGTAGTTATTACAAACGGACTTGTCCTCTTTCTTAAAAATCGTAATTATGACTGATTTGGTACATTCCCAAGGCATTTGTTCCTTTTTCCGAATTGGCCTGATTAAACCGTGTATCTTCATATTGAACCGTTACCACTCACCCTTGATCAACTTCCTGGGTATGCCATCTATTACCGCCGCTTTGTTGTTTTTGAGATAACGGATCGCTTACTTTACTTCTCCAGGTGTCCGTTCATTTACCTCTATTTCCGCGGTTATAATATCGTGAGGCTTTCGGATCTTGTTATTTGCGTGTTTATTATTTAATTTAATGAAGTAATTGTTTCATTTTGTTATTGCTTTGGCGTCATTCACGATCATATTACCATTCTCGCTTTTAATAAAAATATTTCGATTCTGATACATCTTTCGGGTTGCATTAATTCCTTGGTGCATTTCACACTTATGGTTTTCTTTGTGATTCTCCGTTATAGTTACAATTTTATTTTTCTTCCATTCATGTTTCTTTTTACTTACCACCCTTCTTGCTGCTGTTCTACTATTTTTATAGTGTTTTAGAGCTAGTTCATTCTTACTGTTCAGGTATACTATTCTAGCCTTTTCGCGGCCCTCGAGTAACTTTTTACCCTCGTCGACAAGTTATAGCTCGTCATTTTTCGGAGGTTTGTGTCCCACTATCTTGTTTCTCGCTTCTTCGATCGCCTTTTTTATCGTTTTTAAATTTTTATTGCCGTCAAATTGCTGATCTAACATTCCCTTTACCCGATTATCCTGGTAGTTGATAATTTCGTATCGATACTTTATTAGTTTGTTGAAGTCTTTTAGTTTTGCTTGTGTGAATTTTTTATCAGATTTAGTTCAGTTATGCTTTCCGGCTCCCCTTAGGTGCGTCCTTTCATTAGCTATTACCAGGCAATGGTTCGAAGCACACCGTTGACCTGACATTAAGAGTGTTTAAGCTATGTCTCTTATCAGTTGCCACATGATCGATTGGATTCTTAGTATCGCCATCTAAGGACGTTCAGGTTGCTGTGTGGATATCGGGATGTTTTAATTTAGCGCTCGTATTTACACGGTTTTTCTATACCGAGGACTCGATAACTCTAGTATCATTATCACTACTTAGCTTATGGAGGTTCTTCTTGCCAATAGTTGTTCTAAAAACATCTTTCCAGCTAATTTTTGCTCTAAAATTCCTCAATATAATTTTGATATCAATTGATGAGCATGTGTCGTATATTCTTTCCCATTTCGCGAAAAAACCTACTTTAACATCAATGTTCTTTTCTTCCGTCGGCCCGTGGACATTTATAAGTGTATAATTGTACCATTTATTGTTCAGATATAAATATAAAATCCTTTTATTTTTTACAATAAATTCTTTTATGTTTGTTAATAGTTCTTTTTTTTTTTAAAAAATCCGTTCTTAGATCACCCCTTATGCTTTTGCCATGCAGAAACATATTTTTACCAACTTCCATTGGCCCATTCTCTGGTAGCGGAACCTCTTGAATAGCAGCGATGCTAATGACGTATTTATCAAGGTTTTTTCTATTTCCTTTCATCGCGCCTCTTTTAAATAGTGTCCAAACATTCCACTTCGCAAATTTGTAATCGTTTTCTTGGTTTCTGTTGTTGAATTGCTTGTTGTCTACATTGAGTTTCGGTTCTCGCTGTAATTTTGGGTTGGTTTTGGCTTAGAGGTTAGTTCTTAATAAGTTTCGAGTTTATCGCACATAAAAGTCCCTGTTTCTGTCCCAGGGTGGATCCACCGTACTAGAAGTGGTGCCCGCGCACATCTCTAGTTCCTAAGTGCGGGGGCTCTCGTGGTACACACCAAAAATATTCATTTGATTTCCGCTGCTACTGGATCAGTTTCTCTTCTATGTATCTCGTTTCCCTATCAAGGTAACAGGTTTTTCGTGGGCTACGACAGAGTTAGCTCCCGTATCTGAGTCATACTACACATCCTTTACTGGCAGTGTTTTCACACTCAGGTTTTCTAACACCAGCTAGATTCAGAAAATAGACTTATTCTTTAGTTTACAGTAAGAATTTAGAATGTACAATGCTAGCAAGGGAGCAAGATATAAATGTAGAGACGTACAAGGTTAAAAAGTAAGCTTAGATTGGTAAAATTGCAAGATAAAATTGATAAGAAATGATAAGAAATAAGTGTTTGTGAACTTTTCTTGATGCTCTGTGTCTCTTATCCTAACACAGAATGAAGTCAAAACTCACATGCCTGCATTTGTGGGCTTTCCACGACTGCTTATTGAATTTATTCACAGTAGCTTCCTGTTTAAGGAGCTTGTCCCAATCCGCAACCTAGGTGACACGCGCTGTGTCGAGGTTACAAGGCCCCACCTACATAATAATTTTTTCTTAAACTGAAAACTTTTTAATTTTGTATTTTTTTTAAAAAAAATCAACGATAATATCATAAAATTGCATCTTAATGAATGACATAGGAAACTTTTTGTAGTATAACAATTTGGTATGTATTTAAATGTGTGTATATTATGGATAGTCATTCGAATGAATAATTAGCTCCTAACTCTGTGTAAGTTATTGTTCTTATTGCGATAAATTATATGAATGAAATTAATTAGACGTGGTGTATTATAGTTTTAATTATAAAGTTTAGTTAAAATATCAATTTCTACACGATAAAAAGTTCTTTAAATTTGGCATCAATAATAAACAGCATACCATTTTAAACAAGTTTCTAGTCATTGTTTGCAATATAAATATTCATGACGTACCTTTACCTCACTATGATATCTTAAAAAAGCTTCTACTTAACCAAGCAGACACAATAATACCAAATAATGATTGATATTGTCAGTAAAGGCACCACTATGGGGTCACCTGTCTCACACCTCTTTGCTGATCTATTTATAACCCATTTACAGAATTACTGCTTACATATTTAAAAAAAAAAAGATTAATTGCTTTTCTGCATTCTATTACAAGTATGTTGACGATACTATTTTATGTATACCAGCTAATTCCATTGATAATGTCTCTAATGTTTTCAACAGCTACCACGATAAACTCTGATACACTTACAAAGTTCAAAATCAAAAGACTCTAAGATTTTTAGATACAACAGTTTTTGTTAAGAATGATGATCAAATTATTACTAATTGGTTTGCCAAGCACACTTTATCAGGCAGATTTTTAAATTTCTTATCAATTCATCCCTTGTCCTACAAAAATTATATTATTGTAACATACTTCACAGAGATACTTCACCATCGAAGTACGAATTTCGTAGAAAAAAATTTTAAAAAAGTAACTCATTTATTGCATCTTAAGAACCACTGCAATAAATTTTATAAGACTCTCCTTAATCAACGTTTACAAAAATATTCGTATAATAAGAAAAATACAGTTACAACAGAAACACAAACAATATAAAATCTGCACGTAATTCCATCGATTTGAATGAATATGATATGTTAGCATTCCCATTTTTTAATGACTGAATCATTCAAAAATCCAAAATAAATATCACCAAGAATTAATCACCGTATAGTTCTGGAAATTAATAACATAAGGAGCATGATTGTACGTTTGGATGAGGACCAAACCGAAAGCTTGAGAATGTCAACGTAGTAAATCGTTTAAATTGTGCTAATGGCGTCGCCAAGTATTTTGGGCAAACCGAGAAACAAATAGAAGATAAATATATAGAACGTATAAGATTAAACAGTAAATTAGTTTTTAGCGCGTATGCAAGAGCTCAAACATTAGAGTAATGACAATATTGAAATTTGGGATATTAAAAATAATCTACATGAAAGACTTTTTCCAAAAATGACACTCGTCAAACCAACCAAACATAAAATAACTAATAAAGAAGACTTGCTTGATTTCCATCATGCATATATTTATATTACTGCTAAATTAACTCGATCTTTATTCTTAAGGTAGCTCCAGTGCTTAGTGTCGCACCTAGTGGGTGCATAAGCAGTGCGGAGCAAGCGATTATTTTCAACCTGCTAAGTTTCACAGGATTATTTATTAATCATCATTAAAATGAATAAAAATATTTTCCACGTGATATAGTTTCTTACAGTTTTTGTAGTAATCTTAAACTTATTTTCGTAGCAGAAAACAATGCTTACCTTAAAATGCACGGAATGCACTTCTTCAATCGAGAGAATTGTGTTACAAATTGTCCAAATCCCAAATTTTTTTGAACAGTATTATTAAATTACCCCTTAGTAACATTATTATACAGTTTAAAATTGAAATATTGAGAGGAATAGATTCCAGATGCAATTTCATAAAATAGTCTAGAGTGACTACGTTTTTTTTTGTTTACATTTTCATTTATAACTTTAAAAATCGAACGTTTATCTTAGGGCGTAAAAGTGATTATCAAATCTACTTCTCATAAGCCTTCGTTTTATATTTGATTTGCTTGGATTATATTTTTTATTTGTAAGTGATCGGCTAATCACGATAAGAAAATATCGTTGCTACTCTCGTATACTCTTGTTTGACATAAGCAGAAATTTTATCCTCCAAATTTATCCCCCATATCCTCTAATTACTTTAAAATAAAAAATACAATTCAAGCAAATCAGATATCAAACGAAAGTTTACGAGACGGAGAATTAATTTGCACTTTAGGGCCCGGAGATCAACATTTGATATTTAAAGTAACAAATGAAAATGGAAACAAAAAAACACTTGGTGGTTCTCCACTGTTTTACGAAATCGCTTCTGGAATATTTTTTTCTGAATATATTAATTCAAAAGTTTGTAATAATGTTATTGAGGGCGGATGTAACCATACTCTAGAACAAAATTTGGGATTTAAACAATTTATTATAGACTTTTTTCGGTTGAAGTAGTGAATTCATTGCATTTTGAGGTTATCATTGCTTCACACGGCTTATGCGCCCACTAGGTACGGCACTAGGCACTGGAGCCACCTCAATAAATTCATAATTGAAGCTTGCCGGTCAACTTGTTTGAATCCAGTACGGTATTATGAATTATATCTACTTATGAGCGCTTAAGTGAGCGTATACTCGTTTACAGTCTAATACGTGTATGATTGTCCTCACTATAGTCTTCTTTGTAATTTAGTCCTCTGTAAGCTGTTAACTGTGCTTCTTACACCTATTTTGTCTAATTTTTATCTTTTCTAATATTAAAGATTATGTTATAATTAAAAGAAAGAATAGTTATTTTAGTATTGTCTTACAAAGTACTTACTATTACCAAAGTTAAGGGAAAACATTTTTTTGTTTCAGCTTACCTAGTATTCCTCATATGTATGTCCGTGCGCACCCAGTGCGTTATGTAACCTGATGACCCGTAAATTGCATTGGAACACATTTACCTATAAGCTTATGCTACACGAATTTTATATTAAGAACATTGTAAGAGGTACAGATAATAACGTTTAAAGTTCTGCAACAACACCTATCGCATGCAATCAGTTATGCATTAATTTACAGTTCTACTTGATAAGGTCAACAGCTGGTTGTCGAACTGTTGTGATAATAAAAAAACATTTGTACTATGTAATAGTACACATTTATTTAACACGTTCTTTAATATTACAAAAATGTTTTTTCATATGTTAATCACAGTTAGAATTGTAAGGTTTTAATCGTTTTTACGAACAACGTCAAACTTTTAAACTTTTGAAAAATACTGTGGCAAAGTCGCTGATTAAGGAATGCTTTGCGAGCCTTATCCGTTGGGTTTTCTTCAAGTACTAGCAAATGAAACGAGACTCTGCGATAGACCCCAAAAAGACGTTGTCAGTATGGCTATTCCGCAACGGAGCACCATTAAATAAACACACTTGCACGTTGTGTACTCCGTGTTCCCATAGTCTAAACATAGACCTTCTTGTCAATACAGCAAACTGTAGAAAGCATAACAAAGCCTCTTAATCAATTGTTGCCCGTAAAATAAAATATGTGATCTACGTTAAAACCGCCGTCATAAGTTTGTCTTGTACAAACGGAAATATTTTTTCCTGAAGAGAAGAAATCGATTTATCGCTTCCACAATTTTCTACATTAAATTTTTATCTGAAAAAGCAGGTATATTAAAAAATTTATTAGCTACATTTGTTTATTTATTATTAAAAGGTTTGTTTATTGTAAAGAATCTGTCTGCCATATTGAACCCGCCATCCTACATTTTGTAAGGATATTTGGGGCGTTAAATATAGTGACCCAAGTAACCTTATAATATACATTGAAACCACAACTTTTGACATATCACTTTTACCTATATCGTAGACAACGTGATTTTTTCACTTTCGTACCATTTTTATCCTGTTTTCTGTTAATTTCTATCATGCAGCGAAAAAATGGATAAGTATAGATTAAATAAATCTTAAAATTAAAAAGATAACATAAAATTCTGTGGATTTTCAAAATATTTTAAACAAAGTTCAATACGACCAATAATAGTAAAATCAAACCTTTATACCAGAGAGTTTTTCATTATGGTAATCTACGAAAAAAACGATCACTAGTTGCATACTTTTTTTGCGCCTATATTTGTCTCAAAAATTAACAGTCTTGCAGTGCAAGAATAATACCTGGTTTTGTGACAATCACTGATCGTCACAGTGTGACTTTCAAAAGTAAAAAAAGTTACTTCAGTGTTGTCTTACAAAGTACTTACTATCATCAAAGTTAGGGGAAAAATATTTTTGTCTCAGCTTACCTGCAATTCCTCATATACATGTCCGTGCGTGCCATGTGCGTTATGTTACGTTATCAAGTATTCTCGTTGACCCACAGCACTTTGGTACCATACAAGTAGCATATCTTTAAAGTTTTAAATACAAAAGTCTTGCAGATGACCCTTAGAAGTTGTAAAAGCATATAAATGAGTCTACCCGGAGCGAGAAAATGTCTATTTAATGTACAGCAACGAACCATGGAAACAATGCGTAGTCTCTGCCTTGCCTTCCTCGTATGGACCAAACACCTTAAACGCAGGACAAGTGTCCATCTACTGCCGGGCCAGTCGATGCGAGGTAAACGTATAGCAAGCCGTGTTAGAAACACACAACACTAAGCTTAAAATATATGACCACTAATGCTGTAAGTGCATGATTTCTAGCTACGGATAACAGGCGAGGCGGCAGTGAGTTATAGACCATAGTCTCTCATGGGATTTATCTACACTGCTGTGAAAAGAGAAAGAAGGGAGCAGTGCGTATCCGTTACTGCTAATAGCTGCTTATATTTTTGTTATTGAGCTACTGCAGTGTATAATTTTTTTGTTCGATTGTGACTCTTCAGTCAATATCTTTATTTCAAATTAAATTATCGCTGATACCTTTGCTATTAATAAGTTTTTTTAATAATAGTATATACTACATTTGTTGGTTGAGTTTTACTAAAAGAACCGTTATGAATACAAATAAATTTATTTACTGCAAACAAGCGGTTATATAATATATATAATGCCTGCTCGAATTCGGAAGTAGAATGCATAGGTCTACTACAGCACAAACACACACGCACACACACACACACACACTCACACACACACATATAGATATCTTCCTATATTAAATAGTTGTATTGTTTGCGGGCAAGTGGTAGTTCGCCCCACCCACCCCGTTCCTACCCCCGCTCCGCCGTACATAAGGTAAATTTCGTTTCTTTTCACCGTAAAATTTTATCCCAAAAAATTAAGTTAACTCGCCCCTACTCCCCCACGGTCCACCGCCCGTCGCCATAGCTCCCCACCAGACACACCTACCTCCCTACGAGCTCTGCCTCGCAAATAATTTTCTGTTTTATAGTAAATTTGGACTCTACTCTTATATTCTTGGATATAAACCCTTCAGTCACACGTTCTACAAATTTTTGGTTTTAGAAATTTAATTAATGAATAAAACTATAGTCCAATATATATATATATAAGTTGATGAAAAAATAAACCTTGATGCAATTTTTATGTAAACCTATATGTAATTACTTATGGCGAGACGTAAAGGATTTTAGATTGGTTCTGCCATATGTAATTCCATGTGGAGAAACATATGAAAGTACAATTTTAAATTAAAAAATTATTTGTTACACATCTCATTGCTAACTAGTCGATTATTAGGTTATTTTACAATATTCTTGTTTCTCCAAGGTAGTCATCTATACTGAAAAAATTACAATCATTACTATAAAAAGCAAATGCCAAAAAGCAAAAGTTATGTGAAAAAGTGTTTCTTGAAATTCTATATTTAAAAGTTATCGATCATGATCTGATATAGTAAAATAGGCTGCAACAATGATTCCTAAGAGAAAACATAATATATATATATGGGGCATTCCACGCCAACTTAGAGCAAAAGAAAAAAATTTTCTCAATTTTTTCAGATTTTTTCACCCACGCAATGACCTTGCATGACCTTCGAAAGTTTGAGATATTTTCTTCGACCCTTATATTTCGCATATTCTTGCGAAAGAATAGAAAAAAAATAAAATATAGTCAGTGCAGAATTTCATAGATTTTTTACCGTAGAATACGATAAGAATATTTAAATAATATTTGGGGGTAGTTTTTACCTTTATTTTAAGGCTTAAAAAGTTAAACTAAAATTTTCCAAAAACGCCGTTAAATTTATTTCTTATTTTTTTTTATTTGTTAGTTTTTTTCATGTTTTTTTTAATAGTTGTCGTAGAAACATGAGCGGAGTGTTCGTATGGGCGCTAGAGGGCGCTAAAGGTTAAAAAACAGAATTGTCCGATATTTTGTCGTTCTAGTAAATAGGTAAAGACATATTGAACCAAGATAAAGATGTTTTATAAGGTTTTTGAAGTCGATGATTACGAATCTGTTATCAGATTATGAAAATTCAAAATGGCGGATCCAATATGGCGCCGAAATAATATTTTTTTTTTAATTTTTCGTTCTGAAGGTTTTTGATGTCGCTAATTACAAATCTGTGGTCAGTGTGCCAAAATTTTCAAAATTTTTTAATTTTGGCGGCCATATTGGATCCGCCATTTTGAATTTTGATAATCTGAGCACAGATTCGTAATCAACGACTTTAAAAACCTTATAAAACATCTTTATCTTAGTTCAATATGTCTTTACCTATTTACTAGAACGAAAAAATATCGGAAAATTCTGTTTTTTGACCTTTAGCGCCCTCTAGCGCCCATACAAACACTCCGCTCATGTTTCTATGACAACCATTAAAAAGTACATGAAAAAAGCTAACAATTAAAAAAAAATGAAAACAAAATTAAACGGCGTTTTTGGAAAATTTCAGTTTGAACTTTTTAACCCTTAAAATAAGGGTAAAAACCACCCCCAAAATATTATTTAAATATTCTTATCGTATTCTACGGTAAAAAATCTATGAAATTCCGCACTGACTTTATTTTATTTTTTTTCTATTTTTTCGCAAGAATATGCAAAATATAAGGTTCGAAGAAAATATCTCAAACTTTTGAAGGTCATGCAAAGTCATTGCGTGGGTGAAAAAATCTGAAAAAATTAAGGTAATGTTTCCTTATCAAGTTCTATCTATTCCCCAAGTTTTAAGAGAAAAAATTTTTTTTTGCTTTAAGTTCGCGAGGAATGCCCCATATACATAGTATTAACTTATTACGAGTATTTATTTACAGCACAGCGAAAATGCTACTGTAACTCATTGATAAAAAAAGGTATCTTCTTATTGTAAAAATACAAAAAATGGTGTCTAAAGCATTCGTTTCACAATGTTTATGTTAAGATTTTTAATAACAACAACAAAGACTTGGTTTTTGAAAAATACTAATTATGCTATTTAAATTTTTTAATATTTTTCTCGTTATTTAAAATAACTGGCTTTCTCAATATTAATACTTTTCTAAAAAATGTGAATCGTTTGATGTTTAATGTTTTTCTGATTATATCTCAAAAAAAATATTATAAAAATCAGAATTGCATTAACTATAAGTATTGCAAAAATTGAAAAAAAATACTTGTATAAAATAATAAATTACTTTAATAAAACAAATCTTAAGTTTGTAATAAATCTCCTAAATCTCGGATACGAATTTTAACAATACATTATGTCGAAAAATTTTGTTAATCATAACATAATATCAGAATTTACGCAGTCAAAATATTCTAATTAGTAAGGAGTTGCTTTAGCTGACAGAAAATCATAAAATCACTATACATTATAAAAGCTTTTTAAATATAATGTCAGAAATTATATAATGTGTGTATATAGTGCGCGAAAAATGTTATGAGCATAAAAGCAAGAAAACAACGGAATTATTATACTAATAAAATTATATAGATAAATTCATAATAAGGCAATATAGATGTGATAAAACTTAATTGTAAGTCCGATTATTTGTTTGTTTTTTATAGCTTTTATAGTTTTTTTATAAGTATTTAAAACGAATAGTAATATATTCAGAATATCATTATTAATACAATAAAAAAAAAATGTATTATAAATAAAAAAATTAAAACATACTTTATTCAACATTCCTTAAATTAAACAATAAATTCATGTTAAGCTTCTTTAATAAATAAGTAAAAAGCTCCTAATCTTATAAAACATTTTATACATACATATGATAATTAATAATATTATTTATTTATAAATATACAAAGATAGGAGGTTGACAAGCATAGTGCGCAGGTAGGCGAATATACTTGTGGATTGAATATACAAAGCAAGCAGGCCAGGTAACGTAATGTTATTACACAGGTAGCGAAGGAACTTAAAGTAATAAGATCTATAAAGGTAAATAATTGCAAATTGATAAACAGGCTTTTATAATAACTCAACTGAAAATATGGATTATAGGTAAAATCAAATAATACTTAAATAACAGAAAAAAAGTAAACATAGAATTCTAGACCAACATAACAAGGATAAATGGAATAATAAGAGATAAAAAAATCGAACAAGTCCAAAAAAACTAAGCAAATTAGCAGTTATCAAAATTTAAATGAGTTTTGAAATGCTTTCAAAGATAAGAAACAGAAAAAAAGAGGGATGGTTATAAGGAAAGAGGCATAAAAGAATAATTTTTAAAATTATCAAGAGACAACAATGATACACATCATACGGAAAACCATGAATTGAGTATTAAAATCAACTGAAAATTCTAGAAAAATTTTTACAAGAACAAATTTATTATGGAATAAAAGAATGTCTGGGGAATAATAAAACCAGAAAAGACACAGGAGAAAATAGAATTATGGAAAACAGTTTTAAGAATCTGCAAATAATTTGGATGAATGATTCGACAATTTTACGTCATAGCTTACAGACTAACGCACATACTATTTAGGCGTGGGAATAAGCAAGAATTTATAAAATTTACAAGGCAGGAGGAAGTAGAAGGCCGTTAAAACTACAAAGAAGTGGCTTTTTTTGTAGCATACAAGATTCAAGCACTTATAGTCGCTAAAAAAATAAAAAGATGGGGAGCGCAGTAAAAAATAAAAAATAAATTGGGCTGGTATCAGAGCAAATGGAAGAAGAAGATACTATATTTTTTTACTGAATAATTTTATTGTAAGTAAACTTGAGGAAGTTATCATCAAAATATATGCTGTGTTTGTAAACATTAAAGCAGAATTTGATAACATCAATAAATAAATGTTCCAGGTCAAAGTAGATTTAAAAAGGATAGGTATATAATGACAAAAATGTTGAAAAGGATCTAAAAATTTACAAAAAAACAGTTAATTACCGCCTAGGGCTAATAACCTCATTAAAAACTATACAAGACGAAAGAAAAGGATGCATATGAAGCCTGGTACTTTTATGTTTGTTGATGCAGGTTATAGAAGATGAGTGGATCCTAAATAATACAGAAGGTGTAACAGTTGGCAAACTTAAAATTCACTGCTTTTAATGATCTGATAACGTTGTTTGAGTCACCAAGCATTTTCAAGACACAAAACATATGCAGAACGATTTAGATATGTATGCTACAACAAATATATTGGAAGTAAACATAAAAAAAATGAGAATGGTAATTTTTAGAAATAAAGAAGGGATGGAAACAGACCAGTTCCAATATGAATCAAATAAATTAGCAGTTTAAAACTAGGATATGGAGCCAGAATTGTACTGCTTAACAAAAAATTTTTGTCGTGCGGAGAAAAAACGACAGATATAGTGCAAAGAGCAGTCAAAGCAGTCTTAGGCTTAAGCAACAGAGCTAAAGCAGACAGTTTGAATGAAAGATTATTTTTCAGGGATTATATGATGAAATTATATTGCCCATTTGTAGCAAAGACTTGCTTGAAAGACAGTAAAAATAGCTTTTATAAAAGTAGAAGACAGATTTAAAATATGAAGTTGGGTTAGCATGTAAAGATGCAAGGATATAAATGAAGACTAATGTTGGGCTAGGTAGGCATAGATTTGGTAATAAAAGAGGAAAAAAGTAGAAGAAATAATAGATTTAGATGCACAGATATCATGCTAAGTTCAAATGCGAACATATCAGCATATATATAAGAAATAGAGCCAGGTAGGGTTAGCCAAAAAATAAGCATAAGAAAAAAGGTAGAAATTTACTGTTTTCAAATAATAAAAATGAACTAGAGCAAATGGCCTTATTCATGCCTAATAAAAGACTTAACTGACTTAATCAACTGATATCATACAAAATAGGCAAAGAAGTAGGAGTAGTATATTTAGCAGTAGAGGATAAGGAGAGGATAGGACTTATAAGAGAGCAACAACGAAAAACAGACGTAAGACAATTTAAGATAATTTTACAAAGAAAAAGAATACTTTTGTCAATCAGAAAATACAGAAAAACTTTATGGTAATTGATAACTCTATTATCTGTAAAATAGAAAAAAAAGTAGAAATGTGATAAAAAAATATAGAAAGAACAAAAACATATAAGTAAGGTTAAAAGTTTTTTAATGATAGCCTGAAGGCTAGGCCATGAAAGAAAAAATATTATAAAAGCACATTTTGCTATGTAAATAGGAAAAAACAGCAAATAAAATAAAAATATTATCAGTCATATATACATAGGGGTAAAAGATAGTAGAGAGAAATACACGAAGAAGATGATTTATGTAATGTTTAAGATGATAATTCAGGTTCGTTTGTCACTACAGAATGAAGAGAAAATGTTTAATGAAATGTTATTTTGTATAAATTATAATACTTTGTCAATAAAAACAGAAATTCTTACGTGTTAAAGTATGCTCAACCAACTACGTATCATATATTAAAAATCAAATTAGTTTTGATTTAAAGAAACATGCATTGCTAATAGTTATAAAACAAGAAGCGGAAACATAGATGTTAAGAGAAAATTTATATTGGAAATGTAAAAATAAATAAATAAAAAATTAATATTGATTAATATCAAGTAAGAATTTCACAATGATATCTTATTTTAAACTTTTATCCATAATTAATTCTAAAATGTTTAAAAACTATCGAAAAAAGGCTCTGAACTGTTTCTGTAACAATAATAATTGTCTACATATTATATACGTATACATATGTATTAGCATTAACCTTTGATACCAATTACAATCATTATCAATAATAAATAAATTTCAATTACATGATGAATCAGTAGACTCATTTCAAGCATTGACTACACAGGACATTTGAAAGTCATCACATTCTTTTATTTGATGATGAATATATTATTGTACAAATCCTTCTAGACTTTTCTGTTGATTTCTATACTAATTAATTCGTTTTCCGTACAATGTGTATCATTGTTATCTCCTGACAAATCATTAAAATTATTATTTTATGTCTCTTTCCTTGCAACCATCCCTCTTTTTACTCATTTAAATTTTGCTATCTGCTGATTTGCTTAGTTTTTTTGGACTTGTATAATTTTTTTATCTCATATTATTCCATTTATTCTTGTTATATTAGTCTCGGATTCTATTTTGACTTTTTTTTTGTTATTAAAGTAGTATTTGATTGTATCTATAATCCATATTATCGGCTTAATTATTATGGAAGCCTGTTTATCAATTTGCAATCATTTACCTTTATAGATCCTATTTCTTTCAGTTCCTCCGCTACCTGTGTAATAACATTACGTTATCTGTCCTGCTTTTATGTTATATTTAATCCACATGTATACTCGCCCACTTACGCGCTCTGCTTGCCAACCTTCTATTTTTGTATATTTATTAATAAATAATACTTATAATTATCATCAAAATGTATGAAATTTTTTATGAGCATAAGAGCTTTTTTCTTATTTATTAAATAAGCTTATCATGACTTTATTGTTTAGTTCGAAAAATGAAGAATAAAATACGTTCTTACAAGACAAATATTTATATCGGTCTTACAGTCACATTATTAAATAAACATTATTATTATTTTTAATTTGACGTATGTGTGTGTGTAATTTTTAAAATTACACCCACACATGTATACGCGCTGCTCCATACCAAGCAAG
>JAPYYV010009261.1:0-12045 GCA_030522625.1 Copidosoma aretas | reverse complement strand
TTCAAAACAGGTTCCACACTCTCATCATTTTTATCAGGCTCATTGGGAATTTCAGTTTTCTCAGTAGTGACAGGAGCATGTGAAGGTTCATTGTTTTTTTGGGTTAACTGGGATGAAGTAGTTGAGGTTTTCTTCCATTCTTCAAACTTTACAGTAAATCTCTTTCGATAACCAACTTCTTTTTTTTCAAACAAACTATCTAACATACTCTCATCAATCTTATTGAAGATTTCCTCATCAATCCCAGCAACTACACATATAAAAATACAGTAAGGATCATCATTCACATTCACTCAGCGTACAAATAACAAAATCTCACCTGTGAACTTTTCCAAAAGAGCAGTCAGATTCCACTTTCTCAAAAGATCTGCGACAAAAAGGCTCATGATGCGTATTAAAAAAAAAAAATCATGATTATATGCTGGTTAATCGGATTGCATGTGTCAACAAAAACTTCTAATGGAGTCCAAAGTCCAGACGATATGCGGTGACTATAACTGTATATAGTACACTATATATATGTATACACTGGCTCTGTCGCCAAATAGCAGACGAGTTATGCCAAAACGGTAGGTCACTCTACTGTTTTGGCGTCACAACGAGCTGCTAGGGTAAGTTTGGCCAAATTGGCATGGGTGTGCTCTACTGTAACGGTAGAAGATTTTTTTCAGTGTAGCTAACTCTACTGACCAAACTGCCTCTGTTCCTTGCAACACAAGGATCAACTAATCGCACACACCACTACTGGATGGCCAACGTGCTCCCAGAAGCCAGCAACCACAACTCAGGAAATTAACTGATGCTTATCTCAACTACTTAAATCCACAGTTCAATCAACATAGGCCCTTCCTACATCAAGGTCCCAATTCTCATTATTCACAGAAAACAGAAGACTAAAAGCAATGAAGATACAGTTCGTTAGCTTATCTGTCTATAATAGTTTATACTTACACCCATTTTTCTCCATATATATATCCTTATATAAAACTTTTAGTTCAATTGTTATTATATTCAAGTTTTTTTTTTTTATTTTTTAGCTCATGGTTTATCATTACTCCCTACCTCATAATAGTTCTTTAAGAATTTTGTTTTGGAATGCTAGGAGCATCTCTAGCAAGACTTATTTTGTTAAGGAGATATCGTAATGAAATATAGCTGCTAAAGAAAAGACTACTATCTTGGTTTATGATTTTAGAGTCATCCAAGAGACAGTATTTTGTGGTTTTCATCTCTCCAAATATGTTTGGAATTTATCAAGATCTATTCCAATCATGCTGAATGACAAACTTTTATACATGTGTCCACGAAAGCCTGTAAAATAGATATTACAATAAAAGTCATTAATTAAAGGACTGTATAAAAGTATCAACCAGAAAAATCTGATAGGCTATCAAAGATTCTAATTTTAAATACATTTATACAGTGTTTTGAATGAATAATTGTATTTTTTAAACTGTCTTACCGACTTTTGTAGACACATTTATGAAAGTTTGCGATGATAATTGGAATAGAACTTGATAAATGTAGCTACGAATAAGAAAAATATTTTCATGGTTTATGATTTTAGAGTTAACCTAGACATATAATCATATGGCTCCCATCACTCGAAATATACTTAATATTAAACGAAATCTATTTCATCTATGATTACAAACTTTCATAAATGTGTGATTTAAAGCCTGTAAAATATTTTATACAATACAAGTTATTATTTGAAAGACTGTATAAAACTTGTTAACAATTCAAATCCATTAGAGTCTTGCAGTGTCTGATTGTTAATATATTCATACAGTCTATTAAATAATGACTTACATTTTATTGAATATTTGACAGGCTTTCGTAGACACATTTATGAAAATTGATGATCATGGTTGGAATAGATCTTGATAAATGTAGCTAGTAAGCAGACAAAACATATTCTTGGTTTATAATTGTAGAGACAACCTGTTATCAGTATTTAATGGTTTGTATGTCTCCAAATATGTTTGGTAGTTACCAAAATGTATTCCAACCATGATGACAAACTTTCATAAATATGTCTACGGAAGCCTATAAAACAGTTAATACAATGCAAGTACTTATTTGAAAGATTGTATAAATTTATTAACAATCAGAATCTGTGAGGCTCTATCAGATTTTGATTGTTCATTCTTTCATACACTTTGTTATAATATTGACTACTATAGTATTTACTGTTTTGCAGGCTGTCGAAGAAAGCTTTTTGAAAGTTCGTCCTTGTGGATTGAATAGATCTTGATAAAAGCTGCTGAACAGAAAACTATAGTCATGGTTTATGATTTTCGAGTCATCCAAGAGACAGTAGTTTGTGGTTTTTATCTCTCCAAATATGTTTGGAACTTATCAAGACCTATTCCAGTCATGCTAAAAGACAAACTTTTATACATGTGTCTACGAAAAACTGTAAAATAGTTAATACAATTAAAGTCATTAATTAAAGGACTGTATAAAAGTATTAACAATCAAAATCGGAAAAAGCATCAAAGATTCTAATTTGCAATACATTAATACAGTCTGCTAAATAAGTACTTGTATTGGTTTTACTATTTTGCAGGCTGTCACAGAAACATCTTTGAATATTTGTCACCATGGATTGTATATCTTGATAGAGTTAGTTGCTAAACATAAAACTAGAGACACTATTGTATCCCTTTAAATAAACTTTGTATTAAACAAGACATATTTTAACTAGTTTGTGAGTCGTATCCAGTGACGATAATTACTGCAGATCGTAATGGACATATAAGAAAAACGGTTTTTCGACAAGTGTATAGGTACAACGTCGGTCGCAACCACTTCCTCAATATTTTCAATCGGCCCATCTATGAGGTATGAAAGTGCCCAGCAAACGTCACCTGAAATAGACAATAAATTACGTCCTACGTCAAATGCTGTAGTTTTAGTATAGATTGTTTTTCAATGCGACACACTTGATGAATAGCTGA
Organism: Copidosoma aretas; assembly: GCA_030522625.1. Classification (NCBI taxonomy): domain Eukaryota; kingdom Metazoa; phylum Arthropoda; class Insecta; order Hymenoptera; family Encyrtidae; genus Copidosoma; species Copidosoma aretas. Next base: position 9,082 of record JAPYYV010009261.1, on the reverse strand, counting down.
GTATCACTTTGTCCATATGATTTTAAAGATGGTTGAGAAGTGGCTGTGCCTTGATGTTACGAACAAAAAAGCTTCATTGACAACTTTAGCAGTTTTGTATGGAATATCCTACTTATCTCTCAGTTATAAGTCACTAAAAAAGAAAATTAAAATGTATGAATAGCTGAAGGACACTTTTACTGAAAAATCACGAATCCCACTGTATTCAGCAGGCTGCAAAGGAAGAGCTTTGAGTCCTTGTCGCAGCACTCATTTAGAGAGGACAGAAAGCCAATCACGCAGTCTCGTAGTTCTTGCTACATGATTCTGTCCTGATATATTAATCGTACTTTATTTACATCGTCGTCCGGGACGATGAATAAACTCTGGCACCGGCTGTACTTGCACGGAAAAACAATATCCGGCGGTCCGGCTTCCGACTGTGCTGTATATAAGTATCATCACATCACCTAGTGAGCTTCAAGGGAGTGAGCGGCAGAACCGCCGCCATTTGTTGCAAAGCTCAAAGCTCCAGTGGGCGCGAAATTTAAATGAGTTTGTTACCTACAGAATCAGATTAAAATTGTTTCTGTAAGTAACATGAAAGCTTTTGAGCGAAACTTGATCCCCCCCCCCCCCTGGTTATGGATTCTGCTAGTCGGACGGACAGATCAAGTTTAGGTTAAGTATTCATACTACAGCATTATATAACGGTTCCATTTTGTCTAATAGATAATGAAAAGTACTCAAAATATTTTGTAAAAATTTATTATTGTTGACTGCTGAACAATATTATTGAAAAACATCACGTGTAAAATATAATGTTAATTATATATTTGTTTTGTAAATAATACAATCGATTAGACTGTACTCCATAACTAGATGAAAAATGTTTGTAAAAGTATAAAAAGTACAAAAAATCATTAAAAAAATATAAAAAATTGATTCAAAATGTTACAAACAGAAAAATACGTTCGCTTGCAGGTGTACTGTACGATGCGAGCAGCAGCGTCCAGTACAGTAAAGTTCGATGACATCATATCTTAAAAAAAATTTAACGTTATGGTATCTGTACTTGGACCCTCACTATAATAAATTAGTAATAACTAAGGTTGTGAGTTGATTGAATAAAAATCGTATAAATATTCAAATAACAATGTTTTATATTTTACTTAAAGACATGTGAAGAAATAAATATATATTTGATTACCAGTCATTTATAATTAAATAAGTAAAGAACTTTTCGAAATGCATGACTTAAAATAATAATACTATTTAGTGAATGTATGCATGGCGACGCTTTTACTGCCGTAAGCGAAACTGTTCTTACGAATACAAATTTTACCGGAGCACATTTTTATTCGGAGCATGCAAAACCTTGAAATTATTTTATTCTTTAAATTGTGGCATTCTGGCAGAGTGCAATTGATTTTAGAAAATTTATTTGTAAAAAATGATCGTATGTTTAATTTTTTACGCAGTATATGACCTCGATACAAACGATATGTTTTTTCAATTTTCATGAACAAAAAAAAGTGCTTTCATTGACAAAAAATAAATTTTTTCGTTTTGACGCCATAATATGTAGTAGGGTATTATAAGAACAATACAACTTTTGAGACGATTGAGTTGCTCCAACGCATATTTCACACGTTTTTTCATTTTTTTTCAATAATTTGAATAATGTAGCCGGCCATAAAATATAATATGTTCATTCGGTTGTATTAATGTGAACAGAATCCGGATTTAATAATGATTCACTTTCTGTAGTGCTATTTACAAAATGATGCGAATTATTAGTGCGCTTTTCCAAAAGGATATTTAGAAAATCACTGAGATGTTCACGATCATCACAGTCATAGCTACTGTTATAAACGTTTTTTACATATTGCGAAACGCTGATCAACTTCAGATTATTTTTAAATTGTAGTGCATTCGGAATTACATTTTTTAGTTTAATGACAGATAATATATTTTCGACACGCCGTGCGCGGGGTTCGAATTGAGAGCCATCTGTTATGGCTCTGAAGACCTCGATTTACACACGCTTCTAGCAGCGTGCGCGGGGAAATTTGCAGCTGTCGGTATTGTCGATAATACATCTGTATGTATAGATACGTGGGCAGCGCTTACACGTATAATACTTATTGACTAACCTAATGTGTATAGACTGATACAGTCTGTGATGGAGGTACCAACGGGAGAAGCGTAGCGGGAAGAAGATACACGTCTCTCAGCAAGCAAAGCAGACGAGTCACAAGTCTACCTGTCGTGAACGAATCGGATAGTAGTTTTGTTTTTGTTTCAATATATCTAAGTTGTTTGTCAGTTTTCTGCATGTGATCGAGTAAACATGGATAACGATGGTCCAGTTAGTTCGGGCATGGTTTTTTTGTTTTAAATGACTCCAACGTCCCTATTAGTGTTAATAATTATTACCATCAAAAACAATGAATAAAAATTACATATAAAACTTGAAATAATTATTTTGTTGAACTAAATGTCGCATGTTTTTTTTCTAATAAAAACTTTTATTTTGATGTTCAATATATTTGTGTACCACCATCGATTGATTATTTTATACGTATATAGATACATGAAAGGGAAAAACTACTGAATCAACAAACGATTTATAATCGAACGATAATAATTAGATTCTTATTCAGTAAAACATTGACTTGGTCGAGCCCCGCGGCACTCTTGTCGTAAAGTAGTACACGCAACACGTGTGAGCGTGATTGACGCACTTGTGTTAGTTCAGCGCCCTCGCTCCGCTCGGGCGTGAGCTAACACGCGTGCGTCAATCACGTTCCCCTCACACTAGTTGCGTAATATACTATTTCAAGACAGTCCTGCATCAAGCGTGATGCTAGATAGAAGTCAAAGCCATTTTTTTTTAAATATGATGATACATCGAGAATTGTTTGTATTGATATGAGCATGCTTGTCTGGAAAGTTTTCCACCTCCCATCACCAACACGCAAAGTACCAATAAATTTTATGAACTCTTGAGAAACTCAACAGTTTCTTTATACTTTTATGGATTTTTAAGACTGATAGCTACTAATATGGACCGACCACTAACAATGTTTATCCACTTTGCCATCATTTCTATGAAAAATGCAGTCACAAATCGTTCGTCAGTGGGATTGTCGGAAGCTAAAAATTCTAACACAGTAGATACATTTTCAGAAAACACACCTTTGGCATTACCTACCCTCATTTTATTAAAATGGAGCTTGGTATTTAGGTATTCCTCGCGAAGATTTGGTGCTAATTTCAATTCGTGAAGCTGATCTTCTTTAACAACATCTCTATAATATTGGCTTCTGGCAATGTCTGATGGAAGAGCATATTTTTCAACAAATTCTTTATCGATTTTCACCGTAGCGTTATTTAAGAAAGAGTTTTTAGCATTTTTATAAGCGTGTGGTCCGTCTGCATGAAAATACAGCCGCCTACTACTGTCGGACGGATGCACACACCAGTTTTGTATATTGTTACGACCCAATACATAAATTCCATAAGCGCCTCACATGGCTTGGTTTGCTGCACCCATATCCGAGGTAACAACGTGTACAGATTTAAAAATAAGTTCGTTAATTATTTCTTTAAAAACAGTTTCATTGACATAATCACCTGTCAGATCAAAGCGAATCACCTGCTTCCACCTCGCACATAGGCCAGCTAACATGAAAACCAAGCCATGAGTGGCAATAACTGCTTGGTCATGCCCCGGCAAAGTTACGTTGCCAATAAAGGAGTTTGTGGAAGTGTTATAAAACCTACCCGGCGTAATGCTTATCTCGTACAATACAAGCATGCAGTCTTTGTATGATCCTTTTTCAAAAGTATTTATTTTTATTGCTAAGAATTCAAAAATTTCTGGGATGGGTTCTCCAGCACCAAACGTTAAATTTTCTAATTTGTAAGTTAATGTTCTAACTTTTGGAAAAGGAAACTCTTGTCCCAAGATCTCTTCGTACCCGGCCGTGCCACAAGCAAAGCGTAATTTAAATGCATTTACGAGAGTCTCATTACACCACGTTGGAATTTTAAGATACTCTTTGTTCAGAAGTGCTATCTGATCTTCATTAAGTATACTAGTTAGGGAGCATTTCAAAGTATAATTTCTTACTTGATTTTGAAGTTTTTCCAACTTCTGTTGCAACCTTGCATCCCGTTTTTTAGTTAAGCGTACTTCTCGGTGAATCTTAGGCTTGCTCTTTTCAGACTTCTCAAACATTTTCTGCAATCATTGTAATTCACTCACAAAACTTTGAACTTCCCTTTCCAGAATATCAATCGTGTCACTTTGATGTTCTTGAGATTTTAATTGTGGTAACTGGGTTGGATAACCTGGTTGTCTTAAAAGTGGTGCCAGTGTATCTGTCAATATAATGTTTATCTTTTGTAATAAATCGATTAAAAGATTTTCGTAAACTACAATTTAGTCTGAAACAGGTTTCTACATAAAAATTAAATACATTATGGTATGCAAGCTATGTGATTTCAAAGTTCTGCAATGACAAAATAAAGTGATACTTTTGTGAGTTATTTCCCTACATCTAATCTTCAATGTACAATAAAAATACTTATTACCGTCTGGTTCACACATTTCTTGTTCATGAACATTAGCACTTTCAATGTTACCGTCTATTGACAGGAAGTCATCACTATCTATGCAAGATTTAGGCAGATCGAGTTCCAAGTAGTCAGTTTCCAAAAACTTTTCGACAGACAAATCAGCTTCGACAGACAAATCAGCTTCGACAGACATGTCATTGCCAAGCACCTCAACCGTGGTAGAGAGGTCAGCCATCGAATTAGGGTTGGTGTGAGCAAAAATCGTAGGAACTGTATCCTTTTTCGGACGTCGCTTCCTATCACGAGTTTTTTCCCACATGACTTCTTTAAAATGATCCTACATAAATAAAAATAAATAAAGTAATACTTGCAAAAATAAAATATATAAAATATACATACATGAACTATTTTTGATTTCATATTATTTACTAAAAATGTTTGTTTTACTCACATGACACAGCATGTGATGTGGTCCCGGCACCCAGCCCGTCCGATTAAGATTTAATACCCATACTTGTCGTCTTGCTTCATTTGTTGGAAAACAAGACATCTGATACCCTTTGTCAGCAGAATTCGTACACTTTTCTGCACAGCACCCTGGCATTTTTCAACATTCACGGAACAAACTGTAACAAGTTTTGCAATACCATGTCTAGAAACATTTGAACAGGTTATTCAATCATCTTGCACAATTGTATTTAGTTGTAACAAATGTTATCATACTTGACAGAATTTGCTTCTATTCCAGCTAATACAATTTTTAGTAATTCCATGCAATATTTATGCTTTAGTTACCATGCAAAACTAAAGATTTAGACAACAGAATATAAAACAAATTTACTCTGTTAGATACTGTAAACTTCCATTGATTATGCTGCTCTCTCGCTCTGGTGCACTTGTCTTTTCGGTCTTCTGCTATTTGCGGAAAACATTGGAGCAGCCAATCAGCTACTGTCCCGCATTCTGCCGCTCACTCCCTTGAAACTCACTAACATCACCCCACTCACCGCATCAGCTGATTGCTCAAACAGTTCATATATATATAGATGCATATAGGTTATTACTGTAGGCAGCTCGGCCACAACACCAAATTGAAAACCCCTGTCTCAGCAGACGACGTACTCGGCTGCTGGCTGAAAAACGGACCCCCCACCACTCCTCTTAGATGGATAGTGGTGGGGGGTCGACTTTTCTGCCATGTTGGAGGACTTTACGCCAACGCTGCAGCAGCAGACCAGCAAACGTACGGGAGTTTGCTTGGCATAGCTCAGGCGGCCATGCTTCAGACTCGCCTTTATCACAGTGCCCCGAGCACGTACAACATGCGTCAAACTCCGTGCCACCTTACTGCAAACAAAGACTGCGTTGTTCCGGCCTCTAGGTGTACCAGCTGTGCGTCGAGGACTCGCTGACGCCTACGTTCTGGGAGCCTCTGTCAACCTCATCCTGCACAGCCCAGAGCCCGCCCACGAAGATAACTTCAATACTTAGCAGCAAAAGCCAGCATTAACGGTATGAGTTCTCGCCTCCTTTCCTTCCAACGTGTACATTGTCTCTCTCGACCTCTGCCAACGTAGCCTGCACTATGTATCGTACGTCACGATATCCACGGTTATAATATTGGAGTCAACATAAATAGCCAATTAATCAATTGTTCGTGCACAAGCACACGATCCGTCGAAAGCGGGTAAAGAAGCAAGCAAATAGCCAATGTTTATGCATCGTCTGGCCATTTACAGCCCAGGTGTTTCTGTAACTTGCAGTCGCACGCTCGGCTAGTGTCCATATGATTGCAGCACTCGGTAAAACCAAGTAAATAAAAGCGCTTTTGTAAGTGAATAATCATTGGCCCATTCAAATATAAAATTGGCCTATACGCATTTACATTTCTTATTCGTAGTTCAAAAAAATATAGTACTTTTCTTATTCGTTTTATTAGCATTGTTTTGCAGCAAGTATAGTTGTGCTTAGGGATCTGCGATACTCTTCGATGTATTGATACCCTGTTGATACTTTTTTCCCAGCATCACTATATTTTACGATACTTTGAAGTATCAAGACATGATTAAGTAAACCATGCTTTTATCAATAAATTTGTCATTTTCTAATCTTTTCTTTCGAGAGATGAATGGTTAGAAACCATTACATCTCTTTATCAAACGCGATCAGTTCGATCACAGCGAATCAGCTTCCATGGTAAATGTATACCTATATTTATCGACGAACTGTCAACAGAGATATACATTTGCATGGAAGTGAGGGTGCGTATACACCCGGCGGAAAAATGCATAGCGGAACTTTTGTAGGACAATCAGGGCAATGCTTCTGTATATACATATAGATAGTCGTGGACTGACGATAAGTACCCGCACAGGAAAAGCTTTGCCTTGATTGGCCTACCAAAGTTCCGCTACGCATTTTGCGGTCTCGTAAATAGGCAGCTTTAACTAGACATGATCGATTTGATCGCGTTTAATAAGCAAATCTATTTAGCTTTGGATGTTCTGAACGTGTCCCAGTACTACTAAAGTAAGCTCGATAAAACAAACAAGAGATTTTTTCCGAATTTTATAGTCAATACCAATAGTCGATCCCTTGAGCAGACAGAATGTCCCAACAATAAATCACTTTCTCTTAGTCCCTAATGATTTTGTTTAATGTATGCAATGTATGTTTTCCTTCATTTGTAATAATTAGTGCGTAAATAACATTATAGGTATATTTTCAAGACTCATGTAAGAAAAAATATACGAAACTGATCGACTATCGGGGCATGATCGACTCTTTTGACATCAACTTTACATAATGTTTATTAATTGATACGGATATCAATATATAGAAAGGGATTTGTATACAAACATTGGCGCTTTGGAACAAAATCTATACTAATTATCTCTCTTGATTGTAATAGATTTTAGAACATTACTCGTAAAAGCTAGAATAGCTTCAGGAAAATCATAACAAAAACTCTACTAGCCTGCTCTGAGCTAAACAAATTCATTGATTTTTTATTAACAATATGTTGGCGGGTACGTGATGAATCATAATTTAAATAGAAATATCCTGTTTATTTTGATCAGCCAATCTGGAATTGTATTTTTTACAAGACTTTATTACAAGAAAATCTTCTAAAATCAGATTAAAATTTCTATATTAGAATACGTCCCGCCCGAAAGAAATTATTTTGATATGATGCATGTGCTAATTGATATATCAATACTGTTTGATACTTAAGAAAAAACGTCAATACTGTAGTATCATTTTCTGAGGTATAGATAATTGATATTGATACTTTCAGCAAGTATCGCAGATCCCTCAGTTATGCTATCCTGTTGGCTGCGTCACCATGCTGCTTTCCTCAACGAAGCCAACTGATTTGTTAATGATGTAATAAGGGAAAGCCGTGAGGGAACTGAATAAAATAGTCAACACACTAACGCGACACAAAAACTAGATCAAACAAAAATAGGACACAAAAATAATATTTAAATTGACCTACTGACTTTAGAAATTTAAGGTTGCTCATCATGATGGTGACATATCAAGGCAGGACCCTACAGAGGATCTCAGTTAGCTTGATATCCGTCGATAAAATTATTGTAGAAATGTGCACAACGCTAAATATTATGTCATGTACATGCAATGGAACATGCTAAATAAAAAATTAACTTGCAAACAATTCTTTTTTTCTCAAGGTACTTAAAATTATGTGTACACTACCATACAAGCTGACTGTATTAAGTGGATGTATACGTTTGTCTGCGTGTGTCGGTTGAACTAACCTATTCATCGCCTGTTCGTGGAGGTTTTTGTTTACTAAAACTTTTCTCTACTAACAAAGACTCCCAAATACCCCGTTCGTCGTACGCATCAAAAAAGGAAAGGCTAATTCATAAAAAAAATAATTTGACATTCATGTGCAAATGTAAAATTTTTTAGATTATTTATAGGCTAATAGTTCAATAATTAGTCACACAAGATTTCTAAGTGTAAAAAAAGCGTTGATAAGTCGTTTGTTATCTGTAAGTGTAAAGTTATTATGTGTAACAAGTCTATACGTTGGTTTTTAATACTGTTATTACTTTGGACTTGTTCTTATTTTATTTTAGATACACTTAAGGGGATTGAAGACTCAAATTCCCTAGATTTCTAAAGTGACCTGTCGATAATGTAGAGTTCAGCAATACCGAAGGATAGAAATAAAAACTAGGGATTTTAAATTTAGGTACAATTATTGTCTTATTATAGCTACTCTTGTATATCTGCAACAACAAATGCATTTTTGTGCAGACGAGTAACTTTTTATTCCAAACCATGTATGTTAAAATATATTCATATCGTATGGAAAATCATGAAAATGAATCTTTTTTCATTGACATTTGTATGAATAAGATTTTCATCGTGTCTTTATATAGAAATGATCTCTAAAATCTCATTTGTAGATGTATCCATCTCAGTCCTTACTAAAACTTTTGTCTTCATACGTACATACAAGAGTTTTATATAATGCCCTTAT
>JAPYYV010009260.1:24172-43041 GCA_030522625.1 Copidosoma aretas | reverse complement strand
CGTTTGCCCCGTCATTTGGCCTCAGTAGGCCCTCGGTATGTAAGTAGGTAACCTACAGAGGGCCTACCTATCGCCACTCTACGATTTTCTGTTCGGGAACATCCGTATTACGACAATGCATTTTCGTTCGCACTTCGCGCAAACCTCGATTCGTCACTGCCGTAATATCATCACGCCCGCCGACAAATTCCCGGTCGGCGCAACGAAAAACCATAAAGCCCGAAAACACAGAAGACCCAACGACAACAATATTGTTAACAACAGAGGGCTCGTAAAAAAGTGTCGGAGCATCGGCGGAGGTGAGGAAAGGTCGCGCGGCGGCAGGAAATCGAGGAAGCCCCGGCGACGGGGGGGCAGCTACAAATCACACGGGCTTCCGGTTTTTCCCGGTCGACGCGCGCGTTGCCGCTATAAAAATATACATACATGAGTACACTTGGAGCCCGGCTCACGGGGTATTATCATACACCGCAGGCGTCGCCATTAAACCGTGCGCTCCGCATTGCGAACTTGTGCGCGTACAATTGAAGCGTCGAAATCCTCGGAAGGGGTCGTACTTATTACACATGTGTATGTATCCCCGGGACGCCGCGACTCCGAGAGCGAGTTGCCGCGGGGACCGCGAGATCGTTCGGGACCTCCCCCGAGGAGCGAGCAGCTGTTGTTCTGTTTTTTCGGGCTCTCGCTTGCACGACCGGAGCGCCCCGGAAGTCGCGGCAGCACGATGCAGTCCCTGCACGAAGCTTTCCTTATTATTAGTCTCCGGATGACACTGCAGGGTCGTGCGGGGCGGGGTATAGGTGTGTCTGGGGGTGTACGGGTCCTCTCCCCCACCCCCGCTTTGTGTCTTTTTGACGGAGCACGGGACGATGTCGACGCGAGCGACTGATTTCTGTTTGGCGAACACAATGGGCCCTCTATACAGCGTCCGGGCATCGTTGTCGGGGGTCTTCGGAGCTGCATGTGGATGTGCGGGGAGAAGAGAGAAAAAATATGTACCTACTGGGACTGTTGTTGTTGTTGTTGTCGTTGTTGAATAGGTGTAAACTCCGACTACTCTCGTTTTGCAGCTCCGCGGGGAAAAGTACCATTTTTAACTCCGAAGATGCGCGTTGAGATCTTGGAGTGATCGGGAGGTAGAGTTGAAATCCTGTGTCCTGTAGACGTGCAGAAAAAGCGCTCTGCGGCACGCGCTTTAGTTTTTCGGAAAGAAATATGCTAAGCAGAGCGATGGTTCCATTAAGACGGACGTATGGATTCGGTCAAAATCATGGCTCTGCTCTTTTAGTCGTAACAAAGAATATTATTTTTTCGGACAGAAAAAATGATAATGATCTATAAGTTTTGGCACTGCAGGTAGAATCAAACAAATCTAATCGGACCACAAGTTACGGGCGATTTGAGTTGAAGTTTAAAGGGAATCAAGGGTATAGTGCACAGTATCCGTTTGACGACGAAATTCGCAGTGTTTCAAACTTAAATCGACCGTAACTTCCGATCTTGATAAACACTTTTTTCACTTCACAATAGAGTTTATGATTTTAAAGCTCATTTCAAGCGCTGTCGATTTAAGTATTTTCGAGCGAGTATTAAAACTTTCTTCCGAGCTGAGTTTCAACCAAAAGCCCTGAAGTCATCATTTTTATTGCATCTAGAGGACGGACTATATTAACCAATAAAAACCGAACTAAGGAATTAACTAACCATCCGGAAGCACTGACGGACATTAATTAAAAAGAACAAAATCGTTTACTTGTATTCCAAATAAAAATCAAATTGAATCGACGGATGTTTTTTCAACCAACAACAGTAAAACAGCAAAGCACGAATACTCTTACATTTACGGCCCGACAACGATTTCCAAGGATCGTAATAATAAAGACCCTACCCTGCAATAATCCTACGAAAACCCAGCAACGACCTCTGAATATCGTAACTTGGTATAAATTAAAACGTCAGTTCCCTCAATCCATCCCGAAAAATCTAATTAATCCAATCATCACTGCTCGCACTAGCCATGAGGAATAATGAGTATAAGGACGGCAAGCGACGCAAAAAACCTCGGTTTCCCGCTGCCGCATAATTTGCTTGGAGATTCCGTCGTAAAACAGACACATGACGTACTCGTATCCGCATCACGATTACCGCGCCTTCCCCGCCCCCCATACCCACCGACCACTCCCTCTCGAAGAAGAAAAACCCTTCGTCTTCCGCATGTCAGACCAATTGGCAATTGCGCGTGTCTGTACTCAAAAAGACGGGAGCATTTTCAGAAAGGCGACTATACACATACGTATTATAACTACGAGCTCTCCTGTCGTTCCCTCCGCGCCGACCAGCGGTCGCGCTGCATCCGGCCATCAACGACGAGGCTCTGCGAAAAGGGAGAAACTGCGCCGGCCCTTGTTTTCCCAAAAAGACACGACCCCAACAGCGAAGGGACCTACTGGCTCGCCCGAGTTGCCCCGGGGCCTCTATTGTCCTCCCTTCCTTGATACCCTGTCGACGAAAAAGTCAGCCGTTGTTGTGCGTCTCCATAATATACGTATATATATATAGTACCTGCCCTGAACCCACGACGGATCAGGGTCTGTTTTCGTCGCTTCCTGTCTTTTCCGTCCGGCCTCCCGCGGCGCGTGTTTCCCCCCCCCCAGAGACGGGGCGGGAGGAAACGTGCCCTCGCCAATATATATACTCGCAGTGTTTGGGCGAGCAGATTTTTGTCCCGTTGTTCGCGCTTCCGCTCGTATATTATATACATGTATATGATGATGTTGTTGGCTGTCTCTCTCTGCCGCGTTGAACCGTCGGGGCGGCACGTTCTCTCGTTTCCTCACGTTTCTTCCCCCTCCCCTTGGGGCCTTGTTCCGCGAGCAGCTCGCTGCTCATTCTCTAAAAAACGCACCCGGTGCCAATAATGTTCCTTGCACCGTATAGTACTGCAACCCTCGGGGAACTGGAACGAACGATTTCCTGGGGAAGGAGAAAAAAAAAACCGCGGTTCCGCGAGACCATCGCGCGCAGGCGAGCGCCCGACGGGGAAGAGAGTCTTGGGGGAATCATACAAGCATCAGCCTGTACGTATATACAGTTGCATACGACGAATGAAAGAGGAAACGGTGCGCGCTTTTGTATCTTGGTGCACTGATCGATATCTATGCGCCGGCGGAAAAGAAAGCGCGGTCGAGAAAGCAGAGCCCCCCTCCTCCCGGTGCACAACCACGGACCCGCAGCGCCCTTTTGAACTCGCGCAGGGGATCCAGTTTCGCGGGTAAGTGTATATTATACACGTGCCCCGTTCTTCTTGCGGGGCTTCGTTTTCTCCGACGCGCAGCTTATGGCTTTTTTCTCTCGCGTTCTTTCTCCGTTTCGGGCGGACGAGTTCGTACATTCTTCTTTTCGATCGAACGTGTCCATGCTCTCTCTCTCTCTCTCTCTGTGCAGTGTGCGATATTCCATCGCCTGCATGACTGCCGAACGGTGCGGTTGAGGAGAGGGAAATCGAGGAATCGTGGCTCGATCTTATGATTTTCGCGTCATCGAATTTTCCCGTTATCGCGAGATACTAATAGTCGAGTGCTTGATGCCGATGCTTCGAATCATTACGCGTAAATCTGTTTCGTTGGATTTTGAAATCTGGCGCCTCGGTTCGGGGATTCCCCGATTTTACTCTTTTATACCTATATGTACCACCATAACGGACCTTCAGTGTGAACAAAACGTTGACATTTGTTGCGCAAATTTTTGGATCCCGCTATTTATTTCACAACCGTCGATCCGTCACGCGAATGGGGTGCCACGCTTATACATTATGCACCACCGACGACGCATTATCCACGCGAGAACTGTATACAAGTACGGCACATTTGCATTTTCGGAGTGCGGCGGCAGCTAGTTGAGTACAAGATCTACCCGCGGTGCTCGTCGAAGGCAGAGGGAGGAGATAATGGGAAGGAAAGCCATCACCGGAAGAGCGTCGTATGGCGCGGATGACGCGGCTTCCGGGACGTGTGGCGTGCGTTGCATGGCTCGTGCAGTATGATGTCTGTGTAAGTATAACGCAAGCATACGTTGCCCACCCCCCTCCCGCACACCCACACGACCGTTGCTGCTAATATGTGTGTACCGAGCGTATGTATATATAAGTATTACGTGTCTTATTCTCATTGCAGGAATAATTTGCCTGGCTCGGTGGTTTTGCGTTTGCGGTGTATAGCTGCTGCTGTGTCGGTTAGCCTTTCATGTGCTCATGTTGCGAAGAACGGCTCGAGACTCATTTATGTTGAGTACAGTAGCACACGAGGGTCCGTTATTCATTCGATTGTTTTATAATAAGTTATCCACGTGTGTCGTTTTTTTTTTTTTTTTTTTTTTTTGTTTTTTTTTTTTTTTTCATTTTTCGTTCGGCTGTTTTAATGAGATACGTTGAATTTGATGAGTGCGTAAGGGCGAGGGTGTATGATTGTTACAGAGGTCGGCATGAGGACTCTTGGAAATGATGTAGTATTTTTCTTACAGAGAATCATATGCATCATTCGTCTTGTAACACTTTTTTTTTTCATCACTATACTTTTAACATCATAAGATGTTAAGAAAAAACAAATTTCCAAGAAAAATAGTGCAATACGTATGCGGAAAAAAATGTTATCTTTAAGTATACGAGTTTAAGAATCCATTAGAAGAAAATTCTGCAAAAAAAACAAAAAAAAAAAAAAAAACAAAAAAAAAAAAAAAAGAGGAAAAAAAAAAAAAAAAAAAAAAAAAAAAAAAAAAAAAAAAAAAAAAAAAAAAATAGATCACACGTATTTTTCAAAACAAAATAGAGAATTACTCAATCATCTTCTTTTTCCACGATACTTGCGCAGCGCCAGAAATGACAAAATAAAGTTACGATAACAGCCGGACCCTTTCCGTTGCGTCCATACCGTATAATATACAAACATATACGTGCATTATTGTGAAAGTGATGTATATATACCTCGATGATAAATTGATGCATACTTGCGCATTAGCGACTTGTGTCGCGGTATTAAAAATCAATCGACTTTTCCTGCTATTGAATGCATACGATACACTCACTCTTACGATATGTCCACAACGAAAACAAATGATGCTTCCCCAATATACGGAATATTGCAGTTTGTATATGCTTTTATGTTAAACGTTAGCCCGACGTTTCTCCTCGCTGCGTTGTTTTTTTTTTTTTTTTTACGCGGCGCAAAATTTCGTCACTATTGATTACTCATTGCATGCGTATCATACACAACGCACACAGCGCAACTGTCAAAGGTGACTAAAGCCTGTGCTTTTTCTTGAGCAAGATTCAGCCACTATTTAGTATGTGTCACTAAATTGAGTAATAATAACCAAACACCTTACGGCCATGGCACTATTATTCATTATATCCTTGATGTATGGAAATACAAGTTTGTATGTTCAATTTGTCACGGCTTCTATTGAACCCTTCCGTGCGTTTGGTTGTAGAACGCTCATCAGGTATTTAATTTTAATCAAGCACTCGATGATCTAATACTGCGAACGTTTCAAAACGTACAAACTCACTGTTTTAAGTGCTCGTCCGCGTTTTAGCGACAAAACGGAAGCAAATATTTGCGATTGGGGACGGAAATCGAACACTTGATTGTTTTGTTTCAAAATATTGGGATTTCCGGTGCAGAGGGCCAATCATACGAGAGTAAAGGAATTCACTCCGTTCAAAGTTCGGTGCAGCCCCCTCATTACGTCGGGAATCCCAGACGGAGTGAAATTATATTTGAAACGATCGTGCAGCGTCGTCATTACCGCAGAAATTCCCCCTCCAAATCGACTCTCACGTATATATATATATAAGCGATAGCTCATACACAACACGTCACGTGCGTGCCTGTGTAGATACGAGCGCGCAAATCCATCACGCGACTCCGCGAGGGATAAAATATACACGTCACACTGCAAGTGATGATGCATCGTATACGTTTTAACATTTGCGCGCGATAAAGAAAATAACGATCGACGATGCGCGACCGTCGTTTTTCCTCCTCCGTTGGCAAAAGAATCGCGGGAGCCCCGAATCGTTCGGCCGGACTTTGGAGCGAGAGCGAGGAAAAACTCGCCGAACGGCCGGACGTAGGAGGGAGAGCGAGAAAAAAGCCGCAGAACGGCAACAGGAAAAGAAGAACAACAAAAAAAAAAAAAAAAAAAAAAAAAACCGACGATCCAGCGGCCAAGGTGTCGGGTATTTTTTTTTGTTGCTAATACGGAAGTTGTGGGTTTCCTTTTTCTGATTCTCCATAAATTTAGATGTACGATGGTGATAAAAGGTGACTGCCAATGGCTTATTTTTAGGATTGTTTCGTCGAACTTTCGGCTCTGCAAATTTTTTCCCGGTGCGACAAAAATCAAGCGAGTGCTAAACTGCCTTCCTCGAAGCCGCGGCCTTGTGAAACGATGGAGCAAGAAAGGACGTGGAAAAAAGGAAAACGTCTCGAACACGTATATAATACACGAAGAAATTATATCTACAGCCGTGATCTCAACCAATTATCGGGGGCGAGTAAGTAATCGCTCCGAATCTGCGAGAACGTGTGCGTGGGTGGATGGACTTAATGTTCGTCTGCTACTTTCTGTCGTCATCGCCCGTATCGATCATCTTTTCTACTGTATCGGTTTTTAGTCAGCGCGAGATACGGGGGCAATGTTGTTTTTAAATATACATACTAATTCCCGAGATAATAAAATCGATTTTCAAAACGTAGACATCAGATAGGAGCTAATTGCGTCTGAAGAATCATCCAGGTTCATAAACTTTCGGTGAGAACCGAAAAAAGTATACCCGCTTGGTCAGTAGCCGCCAGAGGTTTCCCGAAATTTTCGCTCTCTTATCGGCCGCCGCGCGACCGAACGCTCCAATTTTTTATCGCCGCCCGCGCGACTTATCGCACGCCCGATCTTAATTTTATTTACGTTTCGCAATCGCGGGAGATATACGAGCGCTCGACAACACAACTATACATATATCGCCCCCTTGCGCAGCACAGCTTGTACTTCTACATATATACGCGTATTGAAAAAACGAGCGACGACGTTTATCCGCGTCGATTTCGCAAACCACCCGCGTGTGCGTGTGTGTATTATCTCCGTACGGGCCGAAATCGTCGGGAATCTGTATAAGACTCGCCATCGGAGATGGTCTATTTCGAAAGAACAAAGAAAAAAAGTGCGATCGAAGCTTCCGCACGAAAAGTCGTGAACGACGCTCGACGTGCCCGCGGTCACGTATACATATATATATATTCTCAGAAGCCGAACTCTCCGCGTATGGACAAAAGTCGTTTGACTACAATAATTTCTGAGTTTTTTTTTTTTTTTTTGTGAACGCCCCGATTATCGAATCGATTCTCGCGCGGAGACCTTGACTCTCGCCTTCTCGGAGCCGAGGGACGGAAAGACTGACGCAACGCGCGTCCGTCGACTTATTTGGTGGAGCCCCGGTTTTTAGATTTTTATACAGGCATTTTATCGAGTATTGTATACATATATATAATACGGGTTCACGGGAAATCAGAGGATTCTGGTGGTGAGACGATGTATGCGTACGAGAGTTTATGCTAGTTTGATTCTGGAGTTTCGCAAGGGCAAAACAGGCTTTTATATACTTATAATAGTACAAATATTTGAATATTGAGTAAATAAATAGATGATTCGTATTTTATAGTTCCATTCGTTATTTATGGATGACTAGAGTTAGAGTAACGAATTTTCCATCTCGATTTTCGGTCAAAATATCTCCAAAGGGACGAATTTGTATAGTATTTATTCTTAAATAATGTTAAAACCATAGGACCAACGTAAAGTTTTAAAAATTGTATTCTGGCGATAGTTCATTCGTTTAGGTACGATCATAATAAGATAATAATACTATCGTTACCGTTCAGATAATCGACACTATATACTTAATACCATTTTAATTAGTACTGAAACATAACGTTGCATTTAAAATATTATTGTCAGAAGAAATTATTTTTGTTTAAGAAGAAGTACATCAATTTCTTACATGATGATTAAAAAAAAAAAAATAAGATTAATATCAAAACAATATTTTCGATAAAGCGTTGTATTGATATTGTCTGGAAGTTCTAGATGATGCAATACAAAATCAAGAATACTTTGACCGTAGTAAAAAAGGCTCTGGTACTATGTAGTAGTAAAAGAACTATATTATTCAAATCTAAATTAGTGGAAAACTACTTCTTCATAGAAAATATTAGTTAATTTTTCGGTGCACACTAAATAAAAAGAGAATTTTAAAATTATACATTGTTAGTGTCAGAACTATAGACATTAGTAGTTGAAAAACCCAAAATCATGTCGCTGATTCAGGTTTCAGGATACACTGTACCATTCTGTGTGTGTGTGTGTGTGCGTTTTTTCAACATTTCGAGAGTCTTTTGTTTTCGTAAGACTGGCCGATTATTAATTCATAGAATAGAGATTGCTTCATTTTTTTTATTGTGCGAAAAGAAAAAGAAGTGCGTTATCGCACGAAATTATCTAGAGTTACGAAGTTTCAACGTTTGAAAGATGACAAACATAATATTGTATACGGATATATGCAGACGACGATAAAAAGGCTTTTATTTTTTTTTCTAGAGACAGTGACTTATCGTCGCGCGTTGCTTTAATTAAATTGTAATGGCTCCATGACGAAATGTTAAGATGTCTCATCGACGATTGCGATTAAACTATTTTATTTTGTGCCCACGTGTTTTTTAAACAATATTTGACTTAATTTTTCGTAAAGCTATTTACCAGCATAACTGACATATTCAAGAAATGACTAAAATAGTTACCGAAGCGAGGACACCCCGGAAAATTCGACTTAATTAAGCGTTAATAGTTCGTAGCCAAGTCTTTCTAAGACAGAATAGCAGTCTGGGAACTTATGTATGAGTGAATAGCAAGCAATGCTCGTTACAATAAAATGAAGCAAATATATCACACAATAAATATAATTTGGTACTTTCGCTGCATACATATCAGCAATTCCAAGAGTCGACAATTTTTTTTTAAAACTAGATACAACATATTTTCACAAAAAAACGTCTAAAACTGTTACAAATCACAGCAACGACCGCTGGTAAGCGGAAGGCGAAATCGTTCCTCGCTCTTACATATCGGCTCGGCGAGCGGCAGCCGTTTATTGTTTACGAAAATCGCTATCGAGGCAACGGCGCTCTGAAAATTCTTGCGCGCCCAAAGCAGCACGACATGCGCGTAAACTTGGAACAAAAAAAACCGCTTTCCACGTCCACCGGCTCCCGTCCGTACACGTATCTTATCTAAATCCCCGGCAAAATAAGCGGACAGCCCGAAGGCGATCGATCAGAGAGTCGTGGTTAGTACAATAATTACACGCGTTTCGGTGCTGTGGCGATGTACGTATATAGTGTATATGGGATACCGGAAAACCGGCACGAGAGCGTAGGACGAGCCGTGGACTACATTATTATTTCCCCGCGGGTCTACAATAAGAAGTCCTGCCCTGTACCTTCGGCGCGTAGTCCAAAACGCGTTGGCAGACCGGAAATATTTCATACGGCACATGATACATCCCCCCCTCCCGGTTTGTCCCGCGGCCGATTCGTCCATGGAGTCACGCGCGCGCGAACTTAGCCCCCTCGCGGCTGCGAGATCGATCGGCCCGTTTGTTCGGCACCGGAATGTCGTCCGGTTTCGCAAGACTTCTCTCGCAAGATTCGATCGGGACTCTCGGAAAATCACCGGATCGGAATGTGAAATTCGATTTTTCTACGCTCAGCGCGGTATGACCAGCCGAATGAAGCGATCGTCGCCGAGCGGTAAATTTTCCGCTACGCAACGGGGGATTCTTTTTATCCGGCGGAGAGCGCGTTTAATCGGGGCGACAATTAATCGAGCGATCGAACGTGAAGAAATATATTTGGAACCGCGTTGGATATAGGTACGAGCGATTGCGGAGTTTGAACAGCGACGACGACGATTATAAAAGTTGCGGCGCGCGAGATGGAATTGAGGAAGTCCACGCAAGAAAGAGGGAGGGGGGGGGGGGGGGTATAGTTAGTCAACAAAGAGCTCGTTGCGTCTGTCTTTGTATTTTCCTCGCTCCGTCCCTCTCGGCCGCAGGCTGTGGCATAACGGCGATCGGACGCGAAATATTGAACGATGAAGGGGCCCATTGTGTTCGGTCACGTGGCGGGATCGGTATAATTATTTGGTTATTAGCATCAGGTGGTGCCGCTTTTGTCGATTGGACTGGGGTGGGGGGGCGGTGTAGATTGCGACATTTTCGCGCGTCCCGTGTGTGTTGTCACGCTAAAACCACGCGTCGCGCAGCCGAAACGGATAATTATATTTGCATGAGCTTTTGTTCACCTTATTTTGTGCCTGTATTGTTGGCTGGAATCTTGAGATCAATTATTTGTATTCGATGGATAAGGCCAAAATTTTGCATACGCAACTTTTGTGACAATACACTATTATGGTATGCTTCTTGTTAACGTTGAGCTTATGAAATACTCGATTCTGCCTATTTCGCCTATGATGTTACTGCAGGTGACCTCATTTTGATAAAAGTTTAAATGACTCCTAAAGACTTCTGAAAAACTCGAATAACTAATAAAAGACCTACACAAATACTTGAGAGGTTACAAAAGAATCTCAAACCTTTTAAACTCTTACATTAAACTCCCATCCAAACTTTTCGGACTAAAAATTAATAATAGACTTTATGTGCTTAAAATCCAAATGTTCTAACGACGTGCGACTTCTAATAGATTAAAAAGAAAAAATGATAAGAATTTTCTGAAACATTTTTTTATTTTATAGAATTAAGTACTTACAAAAAGATTTCTCTTTCGAAGACTGTACATGTATGTAGTTGACTATATATTATGAGAGCTTGAAAGCTTAAATTCTTAATTTTGAAGACTTCATAATATATATTAATTTAAAAAAAAAAGAATTATTTACATATGAGCACGCTTTGCAATGATTTCTCAATACACTCGCAAATTACTCGAATTAGAAGTTTATGAAGATGCTTACAAAAAATTTTTTTTTTTATTTTGAAACATTGTGTAATCTTCCGAATCGGTAAACAAGATATTCTCGTAATAATAAATCAGAAAAGTTTAAGATGTTAGTGTGAATACAATTGATATTGATCAAACGTAGTTTCAAAAATACCATTTTTATTGAAAATATTTTTAATATAGACAAAAATGCAAATCATGAAGACTCGATTAAATATCGTACTAACAGCAGCTGATGTAGTTCGTTCGGCAGGATAATAGTCTTGAGATTGAGTTCATATAAGTTCAAGCCAAATGAATCGAATGCTCAGCATGTCTATGGCAATAGACTCAACATAACACCAAATACCATACAAATGATAAATCCATATAGTTTACTTGGCTCAGAAATTTTTTTTGGTCTTTTACTTCATCAAACAAAAGCTGGTTACGATCCGATTGTTAATATACAAAATTTATTTCACTACAAAGGGCTACAAAACAAGTTTATCTTTCTATAGAGATAAATTATCAGCTGGAATATGCGTTTTTACAATACGCACACTGCATGACCTAATGCGACTCATTTATTTCAGCAAGAACAATTTGTCTCTCGCGGTAGTAGCACGTATATTATTTATTTATTTTCGAAGCCGGTTCCGCGATCGTGATTCCGCCCGGCCACTATTATATTACATGCTTGTTACGGGACTGCACGACGACGTCGAACAAAACATACACTTAACTTAACGTTCGATTCATTATAGTCGTGTTTACAAGACGAAAAAGTCAACGACCCGAGGGAAGCGGACACTGCATATTGTTTGAAAACATTTTCGCTCGCGGTAATTCTCTGGCGAGTGCAATGACTTTTACGCACATATACGTTAGATTAAGCTATTATCAAACGCGCGGAAGAAAAATTAATTCGCGCAATGGTATGCTTCATCAGTATGCAGACTAACACGCTGGTCTGTATGAAATTTGCCGGCGGATCGATGAAATGAGGAAAATACAGCTGCACGCGGATGTTAAATGATTGCCCGCGTTCGTTGCAGATTCGCTGCGATGCAATTCGCGGTAACTGGTTTTCTAACGCGAATACAAAAGCCAGTTATGAAAGCGGTTACGTGCTTTTTGTATTGTGCAACGCCACGTGTCTTATGCATACACACATTCGAAGAAGTCCGAAAATATGTACAAAAAGACCAACGCTCTTTTCATTTTTTCAAGGTATCAATAATTATTAATGTTAGAAACAACATAAATTTGTTCGTAACATTGACGGATATTATGCATCGCAACTCACGCTTTCAATCATTAAAATATACGCTGCAACAAACTACCTGCACGCGTACACAGCTGCGTTTCGATTAATCGTCTCATATCGAGCACGAAAATTTCCAACTTTCGTTCGTTCACATCTATTTTTGACGCAATGCTCGTTTGCAAGAACAAAACAAAAATAAAGGGAAAAAAAAAAATAAAACTTTGCTCGCCCAATATGTATATTTTTGCTTCATTTCTCAATGTACCGTGATGATATAAAAGTTCTTTGACCTTTCGACATTTTATCGACTACGCAAGACCCGGTGTTTATATTATACATGTATATACACCGATCCAGCATATTATGCTAGAAATCCAGCGTTGCTCGATGCCAAGCCCGCCTCCTGACCCGCACCAAATCGCATACTGTTATTTTAGAAATATACTTCAGCACACGATTTGGTGCTAACCACCCATCATATGCTACTTCCAAATCGACCAAGTCTTTCCATGCAAACTTGATCATCGCCATCATCATCACGACGACGATGACGCGCACGCATAGATGTATAGCCAATTAAACGCTGGAATTCCGCATTGCACAGTTTAGCGCAATCAATCTCAGCTGATTCAGCAGCACTAGCAGCAATTGAAGAGCATACCCTACGCTCGTTGCAGCAACAAAAGCTCCCCTGTATATATATAGTTGCGTGCACAGACGGGTGCAAGGCCAAAAAGTCGTTAGCTCCATCGATATAGGCACGTATGTATAGGTATACGTGAGCAGACCAACTGTCTTACTTACAACTCGTAAGTACATCACTACCTACATTTATACATCGCTAAGTGTATATAGTTATATGCTGACTTGCATGGACGTATTTATACCCATACACGGCGAAACTCGGGAAAGGAAAAAACTTGGCAAATATGGTTCAGGAACCTGTGACGAGAGCATCGTCGACGATGACGCGGCGCGTCGGGCTCGACAATTACTGCACAACAATTTACTCGCCAAATTAATTACCATCGCCATCTATATAATATGTCCAAGGACTTTGCCCGCCGCCATACATGTAATACACAGCTATATCGACGTATAGCGCGTCGTTTCGTTCGCGTGATAAGTACTTGTACAGGTATATATCATAGACTGGAATTGTTTGTGCGCATACTTCGTTTACTGATCATCAATGTATATCGTAAGTATAAATTATTACGAGCCAACGACAACTCCTCGAGTTGTTTCTTTTTCTTTAAAATCGCTTCGTTGGATGCCGAATCAGCGGTGACGCGGGTAACCTTGTTGTTTTCCATAAATATTTATGAGCAGCCAAAGCGCATTTGCATAAAAAAATAGAATGACCGGCGAACAAACGCGGGCGAACGCCATTGGTGCATCGGCGATACATAATAAGCTTTCGGATACACGCGCTCATGCACGCGCTAAATTTCAACGAGCGCCAATAATCCACGATTAATGCAATTATATACATCATTGTTAATTGTGCGTGCACAAGTGTATAGGTATGGTATAGGTGTACGAAGGGGCCGACGTTTCGTGTACGTAAGCAGTTGCTGGGCTGGGCTGTTTAGTATGTACTATGTATGTAGCGAACGCTTGCGCCTAATTGCATAACAACCATGCCGCTTATGAATATGTATATATAGGTATGAGCTTTTGCGGACGAATTTTCCGCTCGCGATGCGGCGGAACGGAAATTCACGATTGATAATACGTGCAGCACGTGTGAATGCATAAGTACGGGCGAGAGGAAGAAACTCGTCTGTTCGGCCAATGGTTTACGAACTGTTGTTATCATTTTTATTATTATTACTATTATTGTGAACAAATCACACGAGGGAAATTGCGAGTTCGAAAAAAAAATTTTCTGTACAAAGTGACATTTATTTAGACATCTATTCTCTCTGTCACTCGACACCTCAAGATCGCAGAGACAGTGCAATAGCGCGTCATCGACTCGCGAATCGTATCTAATTGTTGGCATGCAGCGGTCCGGGTTCAACGCATCGATCGACCTACCCCTCGCGCCTTCCGAATCCGCGATCCCCATTCAAGTATAGTTATATCACAGAACGCACTCAAACACCCTATACAATGTCCTTTCCCGACTGCAGCATGTACTATATACTTAAGAGTGTACACACGGCACACCGGTCGACGGCCTTGGCTCGCTCGCGGTCTCTCGCTAACGCCGTTCGTATATAATACTTGTACACCTCGCGATGTCCCGCGTATATCTGGGTCATCGTTATAAAACGCACTGCCGAGGTACATTGCAGTATATACTTTGTATAAGTATGGAGCAGGTGAATTACCACCGAACGAGCGCAGCGGGACCTCGAACCGAGTCAAGTTCGCCGGCGAATTTTCGCCGCGTTGCGTGCAGCGCGCGCGCGACTTTTTCCCCTTCGTTTTTGCGCGTACGCGCAGTACTGGGTACACCTATACCCGCTTGTATCATTGTGTGTATGGTTGATGTACACACCGCCGGCACCGCGAGGTTATACTCGTCGTTTGCGCAATTGCGCGCGAGGAGACGAGAGATCCGATCGAGTTCCCCGCCGCCTTTTTTTTTTCTTTTCATGCTTCGTTATGCCATCGCTCAACGAAGGTTTTCTTACTTGTCTGCGTTATTATTGTTGTTACTCGCTACGATGCGTGAGATTACGTTGTTTTTTTTTTTTTCAACGTACATTTTTAGCCAACGATTTTGATTCTTGTGTTGTACTTCGGAGTTTTAATTGTCGTTATTTGCCTATTATGTACTTCTGCATCGTTATTATATCAATATCGTTGACGCAAGGCTGCGGTGAGACACGCTCGATCGCGACGCGAAAAATCAATCCGCCGCTGCCGCGGAAAAGCGAGTCGCGTGACTCGGCGCGATGAGCAGGGCCATTTTTTTCTTTTTACAAAGGTATACGCGGGTATATGCGTGTGTATACGTACCTTATACTGCACCTAACTGTAATAATAATACCTCATGCTCGTGCCGCGTAATTAATTAGCTGATCGAAACGTTCGTGTATGCATATAATCATAGCTTCTCACGCGAGTGAATGACTCTTTCTTCCGCTCTATAGATAGTTAGGTGTACTCTCTGTAAAATTTGTCGGCACAAGCGTCACGTATTACCCACATTTTTTAACAAGCATGATGTGTTGTGTATGCAGCATCTGTCGTAACCTTTTTCTAAATTCAAAATGATTTTTTGGCATCTCATTGGCTGACAAAACGCTCGGGTTTCAAAATTTGGAACAAGACGGATAAAGTATAACTCGTTATACTGTATCGCATCCATCCATAAAGCCATGCGCAACGTTGTAGCCCCAGCGGAGCGGCCGCGGCGGCAACAGCCTCGGCCTCGAACTCAATTTCATTGAGCGGCTCTCTTATATATTATAATATTCGGTGTAAGTGTAAGTACTGTAATGTCTGCTTTACGCGATGCCTCCCTCCCTCCCTTGGATTTTCATCACACACGTGGTCCGTTTAATTATTTTCGGATCGACAATATTTCACTATTATATACGGACTCCGATCTTACGACCGATAATCCCGCCTCTCCACTGCGAACTCGCCGATCGGAAATTAATCGAATAATTGGAAAGAGGCTCACGGAAGCCGGGCCCGAACGCTGTCTGAGAAGCAAAAGAAGAGGCGCTGTCCATACGTTTTGCAACACAAGCATCTCCGAGAACACCAGGGGAATTTTACGCGCACGCGCGCGTAATCTTATCACCGCGATTTTTCCGATGGCAATCGCCGCGATGGTTTTCACCCCGAGAAAAATCGCTTGCAAAGCTGAACTGCGCAGAAGCGTTTTACGATGCCAGTGCGATTGTTTGTTTGTTTTTTTCTTTCAAAAGTGCCGATTTTGTCCGTACCGATCGAGCACAGGGGATGTATAAATAATTGCGCTTCGCGTATATGTATACTGTATACATGAAACGTATGCGTACACTTATCGTGTGAAAAAAAAAAAGGTTGTTTGCTCGCCGTCTAAGATATGTACAACGCGTTGAGTAATTGCCGCGCGATCTCGCTGGAGAAAACTTGGCCGCGTGATCTGCGCAATTATCGGAAAAGAAGCAGCTCCTCGAAAAGTCGTTCAATGTGACTCTCAGTGGGGTTTATCGGCCGTTTGCAACAACAGAGTATCCATATTTATGTATACACAAGACGTTCGATGGAGATTATTTTCATTGTACGGTTACACGATGAAATGCATTCAATGGCTGGATATAATATACACCGTGTATAAACGTGGCTTTATTTTTTCACACGTGATATTTCAGCCGATCTCGCGATAGGAGTCAAGGATGCGCGCGCAGCATACAGCGATGCGACGACGAAGAAGACTGCGGTGATTGGTATCCGCGTGTCGGATTGCGTAGTCTTTTTTTTTTTCATAACCGGACATCTTGTCTTCTTTTTATTGTTGTACGACCGTCATCGGGTCTGAACGATCGTCGTATTGATCGAGCGTAAGTGCGATGAAAGGTTGCCTTCCAAGGCCTATACCCGCGTTATAAGGTTGCTCGATGCTATTAATCATATGATATAATGTCGTATTCAGTGCGACAGATTTTCCGATCGCACGACCTAAAGTAAAATTCAGACCAACGGGTGAGAAGAGTACGATGACTGTAGGCAAGGGAAAAACAATTACGGGAGCTTTTTAGGTCGATCGCGGGGTTCCGAGAGCTCGTCTACATATTTATGCGCTCAATAACGTCGGCCTGCGAGCTTGCGCCACCTCACGCGTCCCGGCTCGTGCGTATATTACACGCGCGTACAACGCCGCAGCTGCTCGGCGATATCGTACCGCGGGCTGGAGAGAGAGAGCGAGTACGCGTCTGTGCGGTGCGCATTGGGAAACAACGGACGGGACGGCGAAGAAAAGCGCGCCGACCTTCTTCGATAACTCCCGCGTAAAAATAACGCGACGAGCGATTTCGCGCTTGTTACTCTTGGCTTGACGACGATACGGTGATGCTGCAGCCGCAGGTTGTGCCGCGAGGGGGGGGGTTTCAAGGAGACTCTACCGGCCGGATCGCGGTCAGGTCAGCGTTTTTTTTCTTTCTGCGAGAAAAGAAGGTCGGATGCTGCGCGATTTTCACGGAGCAAAAATTACGATGGAAAAAAAAAAGCAATGTCGCTCATTGGAGCAGGACCGTGGTTTCTCTCACTCGGATGAACGAATGATTCATTTTTTCCGACTATTTTTGATATCATGGCTGTTGACTTTTTGAAGAACAATATTTTTGATTCAAACGTTGTTGTTCGAAAGCTTGGAAAAAAAAAATCGATCTTTGAAAAACGTTTCGACGGAAATGCATGCTCAAAGAGTTGACGAAAGTTATTCAAAATCTAAAAGCGCTCGCGACGGATCTTCTACGCGTATATAATAATGCGTGCGTCACTTCTAATACAACTATACACACGAAATACCAGTGCCGCATCGCGGAAGTGTCGAATTGGCATCGGCAGCTGATGCTGCGATTTCACCAGCTCGTCCGCATTTCTCATTTTCGCACTTTGCGCGCGTGCAAGTTGGTATAAAGGCACTCGCGTACAATATAATGCGCGATGCGATGTCAATTGCAGCGGTTGCAGCAACAGACGCGCCGGATAGTCTTGTTTCCCGAAACGATAGCCAGCTTTTTACGCGGCGTACTATCAGCCGGCGTTGCGCCACTCCGACGCGGGTCCGGCGCGTTATACTTTGTACACAATGCGTATGTTAGCAGAGCCATGCGCGAGTGTTGACCCAAAGAGCTATAGACCGCAGCTAATATTGAGCGAAGGAGACGCGTCTGGGGGGGGGGGGGGGGGGGGGGGGGCTGCGGAGAGTGGCGTACGAAATTAGACGAAACGTCGGAAACGCGCCGCGGCGTGCCACAGTGGCTTTCCTAAATTAGACGCGGTACTTGCGTGTGCTTCCACGGCCACTGGCTTCTCTTTTCACAGTAGCTTGGTGTACATCAGTGTGCGTTTTGATTCTTCCCATGTGAACAGCTGGATAGGGTTTCGAGAAGCCGTTTCGAGCATTTGCGGATGATTACCCAGACGCCCATTATCCTCTGATAGAGCTTTATCGAGGGAAAAACGCGTGTTTTCGAATCGTTAAAATATATTTCATTTAAAAATCAAAGAGCAGTAAGATTCATCATAATAGCTCTCGTAATTTATAATTTGTTTGTCTATCATTTGGACCATGGTGAATGCATCACAAGGACATACAACAAAAGTAATACGAAAATAAAATGAAACCTACAGAATTGCTAACAAACACACACACACACAGGTATGAGATGCCAAGTAAAAAACAGTTCTGAACAAAAAATAATTTTGAGACATAATTTTTGGCTCACCCTCGTACTCGATTCAAAATTTGTCAGGCACCGAAAACAAAAAAACGACAGTCAACAACAGTCCTACACAACAGCAGGTTAAACAGTCATGCCTGAAAAAAAAAAAAAAAAAAACAACCCGCCCCCCCCAGACGGGCCCACACTATTTTC